>JANTNT010175956.1:0-18920 GCA_024752375.1 Entacmaea quadricolor
ATGAAGAATTATAGTATTTATACAAATCTGTTTTTTTATGTAGAATTGTGGTTTTAGACTTCGTTTAAATTTGATTGACAACTCAAAGGGTGATTCACACAGTAAATGGAGAATAACCCAAGCATGACCAATAACACAGGTTTGACTGCTGAGAACCAAAAACAAAACAAAACAAAAAAACCTGTCGCGCAGTCAAGACTGTATAACTGGCAGTAGAAACAGTCTACACTACTTTCACATTCCCTTGATGCTTTACGTTCTGGTGGCAACCAACGATAGAATTATCGTAAAATTGAAAAATTATTATTGACTGACCAGTTTAATCAAAGTTGGATATACAGGATGTCAAGAAGTTTGCTGTAACAGACAATGTATTGACTTGATCACTAAAACAATTCTCTACATATATTCATAAACTTGTTCAAATTTCCTTTATCCTGTTTTTGGTAAATTCTGATGCATCCTTAAGCATTATTGGCTGGTTTTTCAAGCTCACTTAACTACTTTTGGTCATAATAGCATGCATTTCTTCTACTGGTTCCCCCACCCCACCTACAAAAAAAAAGCGCAAAACATTATGAGCATGTGAAAGTAGAGAATAATTTTATTGAACTCGTGGAGACGTCAATAAGGAAGTCTTGTACCTAACTACATCGTCATCAAATTTCAAAATAGAGCCAATCTTCTTCTTTTTTTTTTTTTTTTTGTGCCTAAGAAATTACCCCATGATTGATCACCCCAGATCTTAACTTCTTTTTTCTCTGACAGAACTGAACAAAGTCGAATATGATAAGGAGCTGCACGCGTAATTCAACAGGGTTAGTTTTATAAGAATTACGTAGTCTGTGGCCAATTGCATCAGTCAAGGAATCAAGTTTTGACTCTTACCGATGATGTTGATGACGACGTATCATCAAATTAGCTCACGTGACCAAGAACTGGAAGATAACAGCCAATCACAGCCCAAGGAAGACGAACACAGGGAACTTAAGAAAGAAAAATATGCATCTTATGGGAAGAAAGTTTTTCAAGGAGTGAAATCGTTTTTCAAAGAAATCACAGTGGAACCGGTTATATTTTGTTATGCATTTGGGATAATTCTTCACGTACCTGTAATTCAACAATATATCCATAAAAGACTTAGCGAAGAGAAAGGACTTATCTACAACTCGTCTGATAGCAGGAGTAGCTGTTTACCGTTTCCAATGGTAACCAGCGAGGAAACAAAAAGACTTCAGAGGCAGGTCCAATCAGAATCCTCATACATGCAACTAGGTCTAGTCTTCTCGGCTAGTGCTCCATCACTGATAGTCGCGCTTATCTTAGGAGCCTGGTCTGATCACGTGGGTCGTAGAAAAGCTATGGGTTTGCCCTTATTTGGAAGCGCAATAGAGACAGCCTTGGTATTGGTTGTGATGTATTTAAAACTTCCAATAACAACTCTTTTAATTGGTGCCTTCATCGTAGGGTCGTGCGGGTCTTTCCCTACCATGGTTCTGTCGGTCTTTTCTTACATAGCCGACATTACTGACGAATCAGAGCGTGCATTTCGTCTTGGAGTACTTGAAGCTATCGCCTTTCTAAGTGGAATGCTCAGCCATTTAACCAGTGGATTCTTGATTATTAATGCTGGTTTTCGTCCTCCATATTGGATTATTCTGTCGCTTCACACTGTTGCTTTATTCTACGTTGTTTTCATTCTTCCCGAATCACGAATCCCAAATCCCATACAACAATCTCGCTTCAAGTTTTTCAGCCCAACACACGTGCGGTCCATCGTTCAGATCTTCTCTAAAACTCGATCTGGTGGTCGTTGGCGCATGGCAGCCTTGATGGTAATCTCTGGATTAATGATTGCATGTTCGATTGGATTTGGAAGTATCATAGTGTTGTACGCACTAGATCGACCGCTATGCTGCAATGCGATTATGATTGGATACTATCTGGCGCTAAGCTTCTTTGTCCAGGCTCTCGGTGCTGTCCTTGGACTCAAATATCTTGGGAAGGTCTTACCTGATCACTCGATGTTGCAAGTAGGAATGTTGTCAATAATCTTGTCATTACTTTTTATGGCATTTGTTTCAAGCAGACAAACACTCTTTCTCGGTAAGTAAGGTCAATAAAAACAATTGCATATTTGATTATTACCAAGATAGTATAAACATACCTAGTATTATCTTATTATTATCTAGTTAAGCTCAAACTGGAAATTGGATGTTGAAATGATTGTTGTTGGCTTTATTTCACAGAGTGACCGAGTGACCGAGATAGATAGTTGGATAGATAGATGGAATAATTATTCTGTTCTTCATTTAGTTCCATTTGCAGCTTGTCTTGGTGGTATTCCTACACCAACAATCAGAGCGATGATGTCCAAAATGGTAAACCCTGACGAACAAGGTAAACGGAGCTTACAGCAAGTCTTAACAGTTTGTGCAGCATATGCGTGTGTATTGTGACTGCCCTTGTATAACACGACCACCTTAGCATTCCAATCATTCACATCATATCAAATATCAACCTGCAATCAATAAATAAACCTGTTTTAACCGACCGCATTGTTTCTAATTGCAGGCGCTTTGTTTGCTGCCATCGCTACTCTAGAAACACTTTGCACGCTGGCCGGTGCACTCATCTTTAACTCCATCTATCCACTGTTTATACAAGTAGGAATGAAAGGTCTTACGTTTGTTGTTATGGCTTTATTGATGGCGATCGCTTTTTTACTGGTCGAGTAAGTTTGATTAAGAAGGAAAGATATAAACTGTTCAAATTTACTAAGTTTAGTTAAAATCATGTACTTTAGAGGTCCACTGGAGTCCTGTTTTCATTTGTGCGATGAAAATCTAAAATTGAACGAATTCAAGATTACAATAGAAATTTTTATAAAACCGGAAAAACATTTCACTCAACCTTATTTTGCTGTTTGATATTTCTTTCATTTTCTTTAGAATTGTTAAAAGAAAAGACAGAAAACATGAAGCAGAAAAGGAAGTCGAACGCGCAGAAGAAGACAAATGATGGTAAGCCTCTTTAAGCCCCTAATTCTGCCTACAACTGAAAATATATTATCACCTGTTCGATCAGAACGGAAATTTATCATATTAGGATCAATCCCAGTTGTACTTAGTCTCTCTTCGTATTTTGAGGAATCTTTATCTGTTACTTTTGAGGATCAATTTTATCTGTTTAAGTGCGCCGGTTCATCGATTGGCTAAAGATAGTTCTTGACCATAAATACTTGTACTATAAAACCTTAATAGCCTTACAACAAACCGGTTTAGATGTCACCGTTTGTCAAAAAACAGTAAACCTGAGATGCGAAAAAAACCAAACAAACAAAACTGATAACCTTTCTTGATAAAACTCATCTCCTTGGATCATTTTTAAGACTCTTAGAACGTGATTCCACTTTGATTACGATAAAATAAAAAGAAATACAAATAGATGAATAATACTAAGTAATTGAATAAAGTGGACCACGAAGCACTAGAAATAGAAAAACAATACGAAAGGAAAGTTTCATTCATTCGTTTGCTCGTTTGTTCGTTAACAAAGCTTTCACCAAATGACAAATAAAGTAACTGAAAGACAAAAGAAATATAAAATCTTCGGCGATGGTGACACAACAGAGCAAGGCTCCAATCAAAATGCGCCCTGGAAATTGTAGTGCTGTGCTACGGAAAGAAACCCGACTAATTCTTGACGGTAACATTACAATCTATTGACCTCAGAAAAACGGCGAAAAACAACACCGACCTCAATTTCTTTCCCAGCTTAGC
Organism: Entacmaea quadricolor; assembly: GCA_024752375.1. Classification (NCBI taxonomy): domain Eukaryota; kingdom Metazoa; phylum Cnidaria; class Anthozoa; order Actiniaria; family Actiniidae; genus Entacmaea; species Entacmaea quadricolor. The sequence continues at coordinate 3,783 of JANTNT010175956.1, forward strand.
AGTACAACTTTTCTTTCATACTGTTCAGTTTGACCTAGTGCAAAAGGCGGTTAATGTTTATTAAATTTAAGTAGAGCCGGATAATAAGCCTCACAATAAATTCATGCATAAAATATTATAATCATCCAAGTGATCTTTTGTTACTATTGCACTTCCTTTTTAAATTCAGTTACCTTAAGATTATTACAAAATATATGTTTATTCATATTTATTTCAGAACATGTTCAGTATGTTCACATGCAGGTTTGGTTCTACTTGAGGATGCCGTTGAACAGAAGACAAATACTGCAGAAAATTAAATAGCAGGAAAAAATGATCTTTTTCAACTTTATCAATGTAATAATTTTTCTATATACAATTTAAAATAAAATTAGTTTTGTTATTATCTTTGACTTAAGGTTCTTAATGGGATATCTTTGTACTAGATATACTAGATATATCACAAAAAAAAAAAACAATTTATTTATACTTGTTTCGTTTTGATTTAAAAAGGCGGGAAATGACGCGCGTGCGTAGAAAGTTTACAACCAATCAAAAGACTTTGACACACATAAAGAACGTTTTGATATTTTGCATGAGAACACTTCACTAAATTCTTACTGGATGTGATACAAAAATTGCGTATTTAGAGACCATTGTCTTTTCCGCACTATAATACGGTGGGCAATTTCTTACAAAAGACAAAGAAAAACACAGTGCGCATTGCGGAAACATACTTGGGCGGGCGTGGCATTGGAAGTCATCAATTTCATAAAAATATATAAGAAGAAATCGCAAAAAAATTCTCTTTTCTCTTTAGGAACATTGAACTTTTCAATGCATACGGATGTACTAATATTTTAAAAGATTAATGAAAATTCACTATTCCAATATACGTTGGAGGAATAATGTCTTAACCCACATTATCTTCTCGGCATGATTGTAAGCTGCGCGGCTTAAAATGGCGCCTTACTGTGCAGCCCGTAAAAGATCATTGTAACGCGCATTGAGACGTATGTGAAGTGCGCTATTTAAGCACCCATAATCATCACTATTGGCAGCGAGTTCTATGGTGTACAGTACAACATCCCAAGCCGAAATGTAATGTTCTTAAAAAAATAATATTCCAATTTGAAAAATTAATATTCCAGTGTTGTGATTTTGTTCCCGCTACCGCTGGTCCCTTCTATAAATGCCCGGCAACATTTCTCAACTACGTGTGAGAGGAATGTGCAGTCCCGGGGACATGTTTTTGGTGCATTTTCTAATGAGTGTACACTATGTGATTTTGTCACTATTATATGTCCTGCTGTACGTATCTCCTCCATGTGGGAATGATTTTACGGCTACTCTATCCCTGAAACATGTTTCTAGTAAACGACCCTTAGTCTGGAAGCATCTAGACAATCATATATTTTTTAACATTTTAGACAAATATAACTTAATAAAAAAGTTGTTTATAAGATGTGAATCACCATGCTTATGTTAGATGAGGATTTAAAATTTTCGGGTCTAACTGTACCGGCCGGGTATACTATGTGTTTTGAAGAACTAAATGCTAGATCTTTTAATATCGAAATTAGCCTAATTATCAAATCTAAATGATAGTTTCTTGATAAAAAAAAGTTAAATGGCGCAGCCGGCGATGAAAAGGCGTACTAGCAAATAGAAAGCTAATAGGAAGATAGATTAAGAACCGATTCTGTCAAACATTTTCTTTCAAAATCATTGGTTGATCATGATTACTATTTCTTATATAACGGAGTCGACATTTTGTTTAGGAACTCAGGTCGTTCCCCGCAAACAAAGCTAAAATAACGGCTAGTGGACAATAGAGGTTGATATATAGATATTATACTGAGACTGATACAATCGAATTTGCTGTTACAAAAGGTCCTCTTAAGAATACTGGCTTAGTATAATCATACTGGATCAAAACAGAATTATTTGGCTTTAATTTCAACGTTTTCCGGCGAAAGTAAATGCCAAACAGAAAAATAAGTTTTTTTTCACAACATCACTAGAAAAGGAAATAAATTCGCGGGTATTTCTTCTTTTGGCTATTAGAATCTCTGAGCTTTTACTGAATCATTTTCCCCCAATAAGTTAAAACTCTTACATGTGCCGAAAATAAAAAAAAAAGTGTACCGAATAAATTTTTCTATGGGACTTGCGTTGAATTTATTGAATATATACTTTTTTTGTATTGTAATTACTATTATAAAATGCTTTACCGTCGATCCTTTTCTAACAAGTCAGGGTGTCTTCAACAATTTCCTTAATATTAAAATCAAAATGGTTCAGAACGAAGAGAATGAAGGACACTAAACTAGTAGCAATTGTACAGCCATAATCCTCGTCTTTAGCTTATTTCCTTACCTTTGTTTCGTGTCGGACGCACTGAACATTCCTAATTGGGAAGCGAGTAGAACAGTTTAGGAACGGCTATAAGGGTTTGGAAATCGCTGAAGACAGAGATATACTCAATGGACACGATAAGACTGATACCAGAAACGATATTATTTGTGGAAAGTTATTGAAATTCGAGCTTTAAGAAGCTTTATAGAAGTTAATCCAGGTGGGTGTTGTTCGATAATATCGATTTTAAATCTAGCAATATATATGTAGAAAAACGCCGATTGTCGATTAGTTTGTTTTGCTTTTCGATCGTTTTCTGATAAAAAAACGTTTAAGATCAAAGACTGATATAATCAAAGCTCTTTATTTTAGTTTAATTCAATTACATTTTAAACTGAAAACAAATCTCACCAATCTAAAATTAAACTAGAAAGCTAGAAAGATTAATTTAATATGAGTAAATTTAAAAGTAAAATTACGAGACAAAGAAAACGAAAAAAAAAAAAAAAAAAAAATTAAGAAAATAGACAAAGAAAAAAGTGATATTGCAGTTTTGAACTCAAAGGGATATTATGCAACTCAGAACTGTCCATCAACTTTTTTCAAATATCTGTAAGCAAATATAATTATAATTACATACAACACGATCAGAGATTGTCTGAATATCCGTCAGTTCTACAGCAGTTTCTGGTTTTAAGCCTTGTTTAATTTTGATATAGTAAAGAGGCATTTCAATAGTGGAAAGGTTGATTATGCACTCAGGTTGTGAACCTCGAAAATTTGTTACACAATTTTTGAAACAGCTTAATTGAATTTTTGAAAAGTTAATTTGTAACACCGTTTAGAAGGATTGTACTTAAGTTTCAGAACTGATGTTTCAAGCAGTTGCCCTTTGTACAACTAAAAAGACGAAGGGCAAACGCTCGCTCGAAACGTTACGTCAGTCAAGTGAAGCATACTCTTTCTCAACGTTGTTACAAATTCAGTACTTTCACTCGTCAATTAATTAAGCAATAAGATTCATTTCTATGTTTTAAACTCTTATAAAAACACGCTCGTCAGCCAATCAGAACGCGGGATATCTGGAAGTTATTTTATAATGTATTTTTTTTTACACACCGACGCAGTCTGTACTAGTTTATTAGCTAGTTTCCATTTGAAATGGCTAAATCTCTTGCTTTTCTTGCAGTATTTACTTTTAAGTTTTATGAAGATCCATTCTCAAATTCTGGCCGGCTATTTTTGCTTGCGAGAGTCTCAAGATCCGAGTTGTCTTCAACGAACATTTTAGAGTACTCTGACAAAATCAAATGCGCTAAGAAATCTTTTACTGCTGAGAGAAAACTGTCTTTGTTGTACAAAAAGCATTAACGGTTTTAGTTGGTCATTACGACAAATCACACATTATCATAGACTTGACGAAGGAAAATCGATATGCCATCGCCAAGCTTCATGATAAAGCGGCAGTAATATACTGCGACGTACTAAGAGCAAGTTACTCTTGGAACTCTTGTAAACGAGTTAATGACAAAAAAAGACTAATTAAGATTTTATATCATAAAAAACGAACTTCATTTTTTATTATTTCTTTAAAAAAGCCAATGAATGGAAATGATGTTGTTTCATTAAAATCTTCAAGCGTTTGAAGTCGACGAAAAAAAGGGAATTAAATGTTCATTTGTTAGTCGCAAAAACAAAATGGTGACGCGGAGATTTTAATCAAATGTCGATAAATTTCTAGCTTATAAACTTGATAAATGGCATATAGTTTGACTACGGTATTGAATTAATTATATAACGTAAAACGTTTTTACTCGTGCATTTGCGTGATAGTCGCCAACAGCATTTCTTTTGCTAAGCTTACCGCCATCGTCTACGCCCCCGCCGTTGTTTGGCAGCTTGGCTACTAGAAGGGGACAGCTGTAATAACAAGTTGAGTATGGCAGAGAAAAGAAGCCTTGTTAAAACCTTATTTAAGTATATTTAAAAATGTCCCCGGGCTATAAATTCTAGTACAAACTTAGAAAGAAACTGATGACCAAGGTGAATAAGCATGTCTTTTGAGCAGGAGGAGAAAAGTCAGGAAATGGAGAGAGAAAGAAAAATTGGAATTTGGGATCATGGATAACGAGGAATCTGTAATTTGATTATATTAACATGGTAAACGGCCTCTTCTCTCAAAACGTGCTCTCAATACTTCCTTCTTTCATTTAGGGCTATTTATGCCATTGTCCCGGCTCGATCCGGTTTATTTTTCTATGTAATTTTTAGTTTATTCGGATCTTCTTAAAGGCTCGTTTACACGAGCGATATTTGCAGTGCGATTGTCGCGCGAATATCGCAGATATTTGGTTGCAGCATGGAAATCGCTCGTGTAAACAGCCGGCGATTCTCACGCGATGATCGATACGATAATCGCCAGGCTGTTTGCACGAGCGATTTCCATACTGCAACCAAATATCTGCGATTGTCGCGCGACAATCGCACTGCAAATATCGCTCGTGTAAATGGGCCTTAAGACCACTTTTCCGTTGGATTTTTAAAATCTACCAAGCATTCTTACCAGTTTATTTCATAGCAAACATTTCATTTCATTGCATTTTCAACTAAGCATAAAGTGAGTGTTCTAAAAAGTGAATTATAACTTACAGGTCAGCTAAACACAGTGAAAATAAAAGGGAAATACATTTTTAGCGTAATTTGAGCGATGGCCAAGGACTCTGCATTGGCTTGCTCATAACTTTTTTTCGGTATTATATAATATAACACAGAAGCTGTTCAAACTAGTTTATATACCTTCAGTGGTTGTTTGCATATTTTCATTATAATCCATTTTCATTTTTCACCCATTCTTCTTAAATTAGACTAGAAAAAATGATAATTTTAGAAATTTAGTGAAGTGTCTGTATTCTGTATTACAAAACGTAGGTTTCCATTTATGTACACCAATACTTTTCCGTTCCATTGGTCGAAAACGTTTCAAAAAAAAAAAAAAAAAAAAAAAAAAACTCGTCGATCTTACAAGTGCTTTTAGTTGTCGACTATAGGTTGTTTGTAAATCGATTTTAGATTATTTACTCCGCAGTTTGTTTAGCATTTCTTACCGAAAAGTAACTCGACTGAGATACAATAATTAAGATCATTATACTGCTGTTCTGCAACAATATCAAAAGAGTTACAATAAATGATGTAGGAAAATAACCGGAATTACCTTTAATGTAATTGCGCAAAATAATTTGTCTTTATTGATGGGTTTAAAAGTTAAATTTAATTACTTGAGGGAAAAATTTATTTTGTTTTTAATTGTCTAGCACTTTCCTCCCGACTTTTCGATGATTTTCTCCCTATTCTTCGCTTTTCTTTTTTCTTCCTTTTGGATTTTCTTCCGTTTTAGTTTCTTTTTGTTCAATATTTTTATGCGTAATTTTTCTTCCTTTCATTTGTAGCTTTCATTTTTGTACCTTTCATTTTTGTACCTTTCATTTTCTTCCTTTCATTTTTCTTTCTTTCATTTTTCTTCCTTTCATTTTTTTCCTTTTATTTTTGTTTCTTTCATTTTTCTCCCTTTGACTTTTCGTTCTTTCCCTTTTCTTTCTTTCATTTCTCTTTCTTTCATTTTTCTACCTTTCATTTATTCCTTTCAAATTTGAATGTTGCTAATTCATTTTATATTATATCGTGCGCCAAGACTTACTCATCTTATAACTAAAGAAATACAAAACCAGCAAAACATGTCGAAAAAATGAATAGCATAAAATCTTTTTTCGTTATTGTGTTATTACAAGTTGAATCGATACAATGTCAAAAATTCATAAAGAATATCAATTTTTTAAAACGGCTCTAGTTAACTTACACGGTGAATGATATGACAGACGTTCAAGATGTGCATTAATGCTCAAATTGAATGGTAGGCCAGGGTTACATGACAATATCGATGACAAGATGAGACATACGACGTTCCTCTGTGATAGACTGGCTTGAATTCCTAGCGAAATTAGTGTTAAATGCCCGCTGAACATCGCTTGATAGACTAATAAGTAAACATATCCCATGATATCTTACTTTAAGGTATTTGTCGAGCCTTAGGTCCTCCATCATTACGGACCAACTCTCAGTCCGTACAGTCGTGTATATCCTCCTTAGTATCAAACACTGAACTATCCTAAACCCCAATCACTTGCCACTCATTTTCTCCCTAGGTAGTTTTCAATTATCCCCAAGGGTATACCTGGACCCAGCTTGAGGATAAAGCCAAGGACTAGGTTCTATGGCCATATTAGTAGTTGATGGCCTATATCAGTTCCACGAGGGGTGCAGAAATAGAAGAAATAAGAGAAGAAACGTATGTTGAACATTATCCAATATGATCACCATTTTTATTCCCTTGGTGATTCAAAAATTTTGCCAAATTTTATAGTGATTTGATGGGATTATCTTATATAGTATAATTCACTTATGTCTCAATGCGCTTCGTCAGTGGATGACTTTACGGCTGCATACGACAGCCACGCAGCTTACGACCACGAGTGAGAATAAATACGTTACTACGTTATGCTTCCAATTTGGAATACGAGCAACAAGGACCGCGGAGCGAATTTATGATGGGGGGGGGGAGGCTAATTAGATTAGGGTGTCTGGCTTATTGGATTGGGGAGCTAAACATTCAGACTACACTTAGTACGCTCTAATTACTGATAAAAAATTCAAAATGGCGTGAAATGGGGGGCTATAGATTCCAGTCCCTCCCACCCCCCCCTCTCCCACGGTCCCTGAGCAATACATGAATGAATGTGGGATCAGGATATCATATTTGTCAAAGGTCCGATGTAAACCTCTATCTTTTTTTTACCACTTTTTTCCCATTATTACCAACAACACGGATTTGTTTGAAATATCTAGTTTGTCGATTCACCAGCCACTGAGAACTGTACTCGAAGTGCTGTAGTCTTTGCAGTGTATCGAAATACTGGAAAATAATTCATAGGATGTTAGCTATTTCTCAAAAGTCAATTTTCAGTTTTCAGTTTCAATGACCACAAGAATCAATTGAATTGTTGAATATAAAACTGGACAGACCCCTTTTGAAGAGCTATTTAATCAAATTTGATTTTGTTTTACTTTTAAAAGTAAAAGTTTTCAGTATACTTAAAGCTCGCACTTAGATTTTAGTTTTTTAGCTGCATTAAAGCCAGTAGTTAAACGTTTTTCAGTATGTATCCGCTTTTTTATTTAAAATATATTGGAGTTGGTGGGAAAACTTAAATCTAAGGCTGTTCGTTAACAGATTGAAGTGCAGAATGTCGTAAAGATGAAAGTACTTCTTCATAAAGACAGAAATAGCGACCAGTATCAACCATACTTAATAGTAGCGTTCACAGCATGGTTTTGAGCGTAAGAGTCGATTTGGATCTGCAGGAAGGCCGAGGATCCTTTCTTTTTTTTTTTTTTTTTTTTTTTGACATCAATGTATTCACGCTGAGAAAAGAGAGGGGGCAAAAATGCTGGAATTTAAGCCAACATGTTAGCGATTTCTCAGGGTCTAATGACAAAAACTGGCGATGAAGTATGCGTATGAACAGGCGAAGAATTTTCTTCGTTTGCATGTTTCGTCATCGTGGCCATGTTGATAGTATTTAACAAAAGATTTCTCACTAGCTTATTCTGTTCGTACCACCAACATGGCCGCTGCTTCTTTGTCTTTTGATTCTCTTGGGAATGATTGCAAACCAGCAATAGTGTTGAACATTACATTTGAGGAATAATTAGTCATTAACTGAGAATGATATGGATCTTCTTTTCGAACTGAGAACTTGACTATCAAACTTCAACCATCGACAAAAATGCTTAAATGAATAGAAGAAGAAAAATATCCAGATTAAATGGATATTGACTCAACAATTCGAGAACGAAGCGATGATGTGATCAACACCCATCTACTTTAAGGTAATTTACTCGATGGAAATAAAAAAAAGTATCAAAGTAGAAAGAATTAAATGTTACGTTAAAAGCTAAAGCTTAGTAAATAAGATCAAGGTCATATTGATACATAGACTGACCAAATACTGATCAAAATGGCTTTGGATACCAGCCTTTGGTGCTAGGGCTGATTAACACAACCTTGGCCGGTGGAATTAAAGTGGACCTCGATCGATAGAAAAACACTCATCTCCTTTAAGAACTAAAACTCTTTTGTTTTTTAAACTGTAAACTACGTTTAGGAACATCAATTATTATTATTAAATGTCATTTTCAAGATTCCTCTTTGAAATGATGATCCATAACATCAAATCTCCTATTCCATACTTGGTTCTACAGGAAACAGCCCATTATTAACACCAACAATTTGTTCATCATTCTCCCATGCCTTTGGGCTGAATATTGCTTTAGAGATAAATAATAGGGTGTACTTTTCCTGTTATGCGTTAAGGATATCGGGTTTATGCCGCCAATAACTTTTGTTCCTAATGTAAAAAGTGATGTAAAGACGTTTTTCTCTCCAATATCTAAAACCCCTTTCCTGAACCAAATGTCAAAACACGCCAACATTCTCAGTATAACTTCAAAAGAGCAAATTAAATTGAAGTCAATTTGATTCCATTTAGTCTATTAAAATCTCATTGAAACAAATGATCTGATTTTAGCGATTAAAAACAGCAGCTCAGTGGTTCCAAAGCTTGGAAGGAAATGGGTACAAAAAAGATGTTTTTCGAGCCACGCCCAATTATTAAAATCATTTTTTGGCCAAGGATTTTAAACAAGATAAGACTCTTTGAACGACAATAATGAACCGTGGTACTTAACAAAGGCAATCAAGTTGAGAGAACGATTTCGCTTTAGAAATCACGGAAAGATAGCTAGGAAATCCGATAAATTCTTCAGATTCCTCAAAGGGGGTTCAAAATCCACGAATTGGGACACTTGTGTTTTGGGATGCGTTTCTTCTAAACGAAAAACCAGAAATAAAATATTATTTTCCAATATACTCCATGGTGTCTTGTCTTTTGTTTAGCCGTTGCTTAGGGGTTTAATGTATGACAGATCTTGTGATAAACGAGTCGTAAATTGCGGTGTAAAAAAAGACCGGGTACTTTTCTGTAAGCTGTTGTCTTTAGAGTGCTATGAATAGAGGAACAATTGTGACTTTTACAACCTGTGCAGACTGTTTCGTTCTACTTCTCGAGCCATAAATGACTCTTTTGTTTTAGAATCAAACACCTTTTAGTCGTAAAAACCTCAGCTGAAACACTTTGAATATTTGTATGAATTGGAAGGGATAGTGCTTGGCGTGCAGGCCTAATTGAGGTATCTCTGCAGATGAGGACACAATATAAGATAGCTTTCTTCAGAAGTGGTTTTTGTACCAAATTGATTTCAGAATAAAAAAGAGAAAAGCTTCTCAAGCTGATGGCTCAAAGTTCAAACACCTTATGTCCTATAATAAGCTACGGTAAGGAGATTTCTCAGCGAATTGTCAGACAACACAAACTGTTACAATGAATGTGACTTGTCTATCTTGTTTCTTCCAAAGATGCTTTTCTGACGATTCTATTTTGATTCTCTCGCGTCTCGAACTCGGCAAAAACGTATGCCTTTGCGATCTTGGTTCAAATAAACTTCATTATTCGAGATCAATACACTGTGTTTCTTTCATTAAATCAAGTCGCCTGCTGGTTATATAAATTTGTATTTCTTCACTCGACTAAGACGATTCTACTTATAAGCACATTTATTTCTCTTAAACTGTTCATCCAAATGCTTCCAAGCCAAAATATAAAATACAGAGGGTAAGATCTTCCCTATTATTAGATTCTTTTTTGATATCCCAATACTCTCTTTTTGCGAATTTTCAATACTGCTGCTATCTAACAAGTTGCACTAACTATGTTGAATAACAAGTTAATAAGTTTAAAAATACCTCGCGCGTTCATTGTTCCTCGTTAATGTCCCCATCAGATAAATGGATAATCAAATCCTGTTGTCTTATTGAATATAGAAACAAACCTCACCGTTGAACCAGAATTATAAAAATTTGACAGAATAAGAAGAGTGGATGTAGATAAAATATCTATATATTGCAAAAAAACGTTGTGTATTTGTTTATCATTTAATTCAAAGTTTGATCGCGATATGGAAAACATTCTTATGAGACAGACACTCGTGTAATGGAGGATGGTTGCTTCACCTTCTTCGGTCAGTTATGAACAAACGAAATACTAAAATACAAAAATACACCAAAGACTTATCGACTGTAAACTGATTTACAAAGGTGACGAACTTAGACGAAATGCTTCTTTAGTAACTGATTTCCGAAATCAAAAGATCTAAAGACTGATTGAGTCACCTTTTGGAAAACGCGTATCAAATTATATGATCACGGGAAGTTAAAAACAAAACAAAACAAAACAACGCACAAGAGGTACGAGGCAGGGACCTTTCAGCCGTGTGCTGCCGGCTCAAAATCAGGACTTCGTTAAATGAAAAAAGGCATGTTTCTGATACTGAACAATGATACTAAAAATTGTCCAAACAAAAACGAGTTTCCAAAGCTTCCTCCAACACATAACTCTTTATAGTTGGGCATAACTGATAGCGGATGTGTTGTTAGCGTTGTCTCGGTCTACACCGGCCAAAATCTACGCCATCAAGGCTCCATGCATCAACATCTTATTCACTTATAATGCCGTTAAGCTAATGTGTCGACCATTTTGCTTCCGTGTTTTTGATACATTTACGCGTTCTCAATTTAGTAAACAAGTGTGCGCCTGGTAGCCCACGTATGCTGGGTGCTGATAGACTGTTGAATTTTTTTTTTTAGTTTGTTTAGCGTGTTGCTTCTCACCGCTGAGGTCCAGGGTTCGACTTCCGAGCTCAGGACTCATGTGAGAAGAGTTATTTGTTGGTTCTCTCCCTTGCTTTGAGAGTTTTCTCCCTCCACAAAAATCAACTTGCTAAATTCCAATTCGATCTGTGAGTTAGCCGTTCCCTGACTTTGATCAGCCTTGGGGTTGTTTCAGCTAGGGTTCGATAAAACGTGATCTCAACTACTAAACCACCTCAGTATACATCTTAATGGGGGTTAAGTCTCATTTTAAAATTCGTAAAACAAAAAAATAAACGCCATTGCGGGAATAACATAATTAGATCAATAAAAATATGAAGTTTAAAAGAACCGGGCCGAATATTATTGAAAATCTATAAATGTTCAAACATCGAAATGTGTTAAGGGTGGAAAAACCTATCGTGTTCAGTAGGCGATAGTTGTTCACCAAGGCTTAACAAAGTAGGTTTATCAATAACATTTCAATGCTTCACATTCTTAAAATTTTTAATGTTCTTTTTACAGCGGTGGTAATTATATTTGAATCTCCGAAAAAATTTAAATCATATGATAAACCCTCAGAATTGCTTTATTTTAATAATTGCATTATAGCGCAATCTTGACTTGTTATTTTATCGAACTATTTCTTATGTATCATTCAACTAACAGACGATGATCAAGTTTGTATGTGCTGGCTTTCAAAAACGTTGGTACCTTTTTTTAAAGAACGCACTGTACAAAAGCCAGCAATGGTTTGATCACGAACGTGATGTTTTACTTAGATTCATCAAAGCTCAAAAAGCAACGACTGGTTGCTGATTATAATGGTGTACGAATGTTTTCATTTACACAAAGAAATGGAACCAAAACATTCAATTCACTATAGCAAAATGGAAACAAAATTGATCTTAATAAAGGACACCGACTTCAGTAAGCTGTTGTTGTTGTTATTGATTCTTTTCTTAATTTCGAACAAAAAAATGCATTTTTTTCCTTCAGCGACTAAGGTCTTATAAGTGGTGTTAAATTCAACGCGAGGCGATTTGGTTCAAGAGAATAAGGCTAAAACGCTTAAGGCAAAGCTCTGTTACTCGGGAGTAAAACGTTGAGTTGTTTAAGCGAGTGCAAATGAAGATTAGCTAAAGTTTTACAGGAAGGACAAAATTCATTAAATTGAATATGAGATGAAAGTGGAAGTCAGAGGAGTCGATTCAAGGAGAATACTTAAACCGACGGACTAAAACGACAAAAGTAAAGATTCAATATAATGGCTCTATCAGATGAGTTATAGCCTCAAGTTATGAGAGCTTGTTGATGGCTGCTACTCTCTTTATATATCATTTAGTTAACTCCATACAATCATATCTTAAATATGTTTTACAGAGTCAATTGAATAATCTCCATTATCTTAGGTTATGTAAGGTGTCTGCATTTTTGCTTTGTTTTTCTATATAGCTCGCGAATTTACACCACAAAGTAAGCGAAGAATCTCTCTCTCTCTCACACACAAATATCCCTACATTTCCACGGTTTTATTTCCCGATTTAGTCTGCAGTCTTCTTTTGCCTCTCTCTTCCAAGGAGAAAAAATTGCTTCCTATGAATAAGGCTAAAACTTTTGACTTGGAGAGGTTGAGGGAATGTTTGGTTAGCGCATATCTAATGTATATTTGCCCAACTAAGTTCTGTTTATTCCACATTACCGTCAGATTGTCAGTCTCAGTGGGTGTGGCTTACACATGGCCAAATACTGTCGGATTGTTTTTGAGTACACTGCTTTGTTTTAAGCCAAAAGAGCAGCTCTTCAAGCGCACAAAACATTGGTTATAACGAACTAAGAGGGCTTGCCTTTGAAGTCTACGACACTTAAGAACCCTTGACAGGGATATTTGGAACTTTCTTAAAGTCGTTTTTCCAGTCTCGAGCTTGCAGGAAGTTGAAACACTAAAGGAAAGATGAATGAACTCGTAGTGTTGACAGGATAAGTACACGGTTCAGCTATAGAAAAATAGATCCATAAAAACAAGACTCCCAAATCAACCAACCTGATTTGTAGATAGTGTTTGTGTGGTCATTATTGTTTAACGTATCCGTTTTGAATCAATCTCCGTTTTGTTTCTATTTGGAACAAGCGACATTCAAAATTGCTTCGTAAACAAATGATATTTTAACCGAATAAAATGGTCATCCTCTTGCTTGCTATTTATCTCATTAACACACTGATACATCGAATTATGCTACAACGATTAGTTAACGGGGGTCGTTTCCGCTAGCACATGGGCCCTAGAACCAACTCACAAGTAGATATCTTACTAAGTGACCCGATTGAAAATCAATAATAACCATTGAGATACGTTAAGGTTGACAGTGCCACACCTAAAATCTTTAACAATAGGGAGTGTTAGTGTAATCTACATCAACATCTCTCCATTCCTTTCAATATTGTATCTAATAACTGTAGAGAAAGGCACCCAGGGGAGAAATAAGTTACTTCAAGTAAAACTTTGTGTTAATTATCAAGTAAGTAGAGTTGCATTTGTTATTATTTTTTTGCAATCCGTTGTTCGATATTTCTTTTTGGAAAGTATAGTAGTGAAATTTTAGTTGGTATTTCATTCAAAATATGTGTAATTTAGCAGAAGTATACTCAATTAACAATAGATTAAGAATTTTCCTCCTGCAAAATCTGGTGTTTTAAAGGACAACTGCGCGGTGCCTGTTCTTTAAAACGTGTTGGACTAACACGATAAGACCAACAAATTGTCAGATCATATCATTGTTGAGGTTTAGTTGCGCAATTACGTTCTCAATTGAACCAAAAGATCGGTATCGCAGTATCACGTTACAAGGCAGTACATTAGACTCTATTTAAACAATATGATATTTCGGCGTTTTTAAGATTTAAAAAAAATGCAACTTAAATCTAATGTTAGGGTATGGGTAAGCTAACTATGTTCCCTATCGTGAGTCGCTATTGTGAAGTAAGCTAAAAACTTTATTTTCTGTTTTTAACGCAAAATATTTTAACCCAAAATTTCATTTAACTTCGTTTCACTTCACTAAAACGTGAAAAATTTTCAAAGTTGAATTTCAGTTTAATGCTTGAGATTATGTGAATACGTCTTGAATATTGAAAGAGAAAATATAAAAAGGCCAACGGAGCGGGCTTTGAAGTACAAGCTTGCACAATAGATTGTCACAGCCATTATGCTCACTTACTGATCTAGTTTCATAGATATCTGTTGAGGGCTTCTATTTAATGCGCTGTAAGTCTATAGCATTGAAAATATACACAAAACGAATTAAAAAAGCTAGAAATTAGAAACGTCAAACGACCTGGAAGATAGGTTTCCCTTTCGTGTACAGTAAACGTTTCTTTTAAAAACCTCTTTTACCAACCTCTCAAGGCGTGGGAGCTAACTTTATTCTTGTAGGTCATAGTTTAGTTCACTTCTCGCCAACCAGTTTTCCTTGATAATTTTAAAAAAATCATTTAGCGATGATAAAATATTTAGCAGGATAAGCTATTGTTTTTACATTTTCTTTGCCAGTTGAAAATACAACTGACAACATGTCGATAAAATGTTTTTAATTGATCAAAATAAATTGTCGACTGGGTTTGCGCATTTTGATTTTAAAAAAGACGTTCTTATGTATTGTGCTGTTTAACAGAAATACTTTACATTTTATATCTATTTGTGGTGGGATAACAAAAAATCTTAATCGGTACAGTTATTTTGGGGTATATGTTTGTAAACAGGTCAGTAAGATAGATGTGCTTCATAATATAACACAGGGTTAAATGAGGCATGGAGGACACGCCACAGATAACCGAAGATATCCTCAACACAGTTTTATATGGGAACCAGTTGTACAGCAGTTTTTCATACGATGATTACATCTATGGTAACTGTACGACCTATTTACCTATGGTACGAGAACAAGACGGTTATTCACCTCCTACTGTTTTCACTCCAGGTGGGT
>JANTNT010176065.1:0-15008 GCA_024752375.1 Entacmaea quadricolor
TAGTATTAGTATTAGTATTAGTATTAGTATTAGTATTAGTATTAGTATTAGTATTAGTATTAGTATTAGTATTAGTAGTATTGTCAGTGGCTTAGGGAGATACCAAATTTCACCAAATTTTGTAGGGAGGCAGACTCCAAATTTTGGGGGAACAGCTGCCCAAAGATGGTAAAAAGGGCCTAATTCTGACAATGAATGAAAAGTTTTGTTGCCCCCTTGCCACGTCCCTGAGTACTGTAGATGTGTTTTGTACCCATATTTATTTTGGCATGCTTTTGTGGAATGCAATATTTACCAGACATACAATATCATGCCCTGAAATATCAAACTCTGATGCAGCTCATACTTAAGATTACTCTTTAGTTTTCTTCTGTATTTAAAATAATGTAACTGTGAGATCGAAAATTTTAGATGTCATCATATATTTTGTCTTTGACAGCATAATATAAATCATTTAAGCTTTTGTTAATTGAAAAAATGTAAACAATGTAAATGGTTATTGACTTTTGTACATTTATGTGTAAATTTGCCTGTGGCATTTTCACCATTATTGATTCAATCAGTGTATCTGTAGTGTAACATTTATAAACATGACTTTTTCTTATTCAGATTATATTGCTGATAATATAAAAAGCTTTCTGTATGTTGTGTACATTACAGACATTTTACAGTGTAGATAATTATATCCTACAAAATCCATTAGAACATTATTTTGCATTGTCATCTTTCAACCATGTAATTCTAATTTATTGCAACCTGGCTTTCAGGTATTTTTAGCTTTTAAGTTATTTATGAATGCATTTACCTCTTTCATTCATTTATCTTCTTAATATTTATCTTCTAAGTAATTTCATGATAATTCAATCTATTATTATGTAAAATTCATGTAAAATGTTTAATTGTGGCGTACAATAAAACAAATTATTCTATTCTCAAACAATTCTTCTCTCTACACTCTGAAGATGACTTCTACTCAGGTTATCTAAGACATTACCGTCACCAACAAGAACATTCTTTCTCAAAACTACACTCACCCAGCCAATCACATTTCATAATAAAATTCTTGTTTTGTCTTAAATGTAATTTTTTGATTTTTGATTTTTTATTGATTGCAGCCTCTAATAGAGATAGTGGTGTGTCAGAGAGCTGTTTGTCCTATGCCTCTGATCCTTTATCAGCGACCAGTGATGGGCAAGCAATACTCAGTGACAGTGAGAGACTGTCATTTGCAAGTGACACATTTTCTGTGGTTAGCGACCCTCTAGGTGTGTGTGGATCAAGTGATGGTGAAGGAGATAATGATATTCATTACTTCATCACAGAGCCTTGGGATGAGAGGCAAAGTTTGGAGTAAGACTGAAAATAAAATTCAAAATTTGATATGCATTTCAGGGCTAAAAATAACAGCTGGCCATTTGCATGACATGATGACTGACCAAATTCATTTTAGCTCGGACATACCTCATTTCTGGCCGATCAAAACTTTCAGTGTATATAATATATTTTATATTATGCAAGACTAAACATCTGGCAGCTCAACATGGTCTTCAAATAACTAAATGTCTGATTAAGTCAGAAATTTTCCCATATTTTTCAAAATTTTCCAAAAAATCTGAGCTTTCTCTTTCTCAAAGCTTGGTTTTTTTGGTTTTCTGGAAGCCTTTGGGGATTTGAAAGTAAAGATAAAAAGTTTCAAAAGAAAGATTTGCTGATTTCAAAGAGAAATGTGGAAAAATTTTGGACTGCCAGATATTTAGTTGTATTAAACAATAAAACAAACCATTAAAAAACCAATAGAGCTACTTCAAGAAAGAATCAATTGTATATTTTGTTTTTTGAGATTTTGGTGTAGTCTTTACTGTAACTGTTTTGTATTTGAAGCAAGGGAAGCTTTTGATTGCAGTTTGGCTCACCGCCATTTTGAATTCATTACAAGAAGTTCAACTTGGCAGCCCATATCGAATTACTAAAATATATGACCGGGCTAAATGACCCGTGAGGCAAAGATTTGACCAGACAAGTTCAAATTCTGGCCGGACATTGTCCAATGACTGGTCATTATTTTTAGCCCTGCATTCATTAATTTTCATTTCTTTTTCTTTAATTCATGCATTTACAGTACATTTATTCATCCATCTATCTGTCTGTCTGTCAGTCTGTCCCTTCATCCATCCATTCCTTCTTCTTTCCTTCAGTTGTTTATTTACATGTATTCATTCATTTATTCATTTGTTATTCATACATTACATGTAATTCAAATGCAGCTATTTCAAAAAGCGTTGACAATGAAAATTGATGACTGCATACTGGATTAATTATAAGTACACTACAAGACATATTATTGTATTGTTGATCATGGTGATTGTTGTCTTACTGCTGATTGTCTGGCAATCCATTTGTATAAATTGATGTTCACTTTGACTCCAAAACATATAAGAACAATAGATTTCAGTATCAGAATGTGCTATCCAGTATTCAGTTTTAGTATCAACATTTTCTGAAATAGCTATTATATTACATGGCTTTGTAAATTATTAAACTCATTGTTGTACTTGCCTGTTTGATGACACTTTTTTCCAGGAAAGATTGGAACTGTTTGTTTTCATCCAAGACTTTTTTACCCGAGGTGTGGATAATTTGTAAAATATTATACAATATTAAATAAATGACCATTAGTTACACATCGCATCAATCTTCATGTGCTATTTTTTTGTTATTGAATATACATTTCTTTTTATATCTAGTTAACTAATCATGCATTGGCTGGAAAATTTAAATCTTGTAAATATTATAGAAGCATTGCCTGGAAGGTTAGTACATGTTGTCTGTTGGTAAATGTAGCATGAAAGTGGTAATCTACCAGTACAATGGTCTATCCCATGTAGGAGGCATAACTTACTAACAATGTTTCTCTCTCTTGATTGTAAACAATGTGGCTGATATTATTTTTGCCTAAATAATTATGCAGCCCATAAAGTCCTCTGCTGATCGTAATGATGCATTGTAAAACACAGCTGACTTTTTGAAATATTTTGATTTTTTACTTTAACCCTTATTTTAACCCTTATATAAGTGTTTTGTTTCTTGCTTGGTAGCTGTTCTTGGAATGTCTTCCAGAGGATCAGAGTGAATGGATAACAAAGACAAACCAGCTAAGACATGAATATGAACTTTTTAAACAAAAGGTATAAACATTTCATTGATCCAGAGCCTTTTGCAGTGTTTATTCTTAGATAACCCACATAGTAATGCCAAATTGTGGCACAAAGCACATTACCAATGCTAATAGTCATAGACCAAGATTTTTGGCACTTGTTTTGGCACTTTTAAACACTTTAAACACTTTCAGGACACCTTTTTTTCTTTTCATATTTGAAATCAGAATTAAATTTTGATTCCAAAAAGGATGATTTATACATGTTAAGTCAGTTGATTTCATAAAACTTTGGCCTTGAACTTGCTATTATTATATATGGTTCACTGTGATGTTGGGAGCTACATTCTGAATTATCCAATTTTTTACCAAGTTCGGGGTGAACTTTTGAACTTTTTTGCGAATGTTGGAATGAACTTCGGAATGAATTTGCAATAATATTTGGTGGGAAGAGATGGTAAAGATGTTCTCAGCATGTGGCTTTATGTTACAATTGTGACTATTAATTTTCCTTGCAAACTTTGCATGATGTAGCTTTTCCTTGTTGAACAAAGGGATTTGATGCCAAAATAAATATCAGAGATGTGCTTTCTAGTCTTTCTATATTCAGACATACATACCTAACTGAATTTCCCACCGAATTTTGCAACTTCATTCTGAAGTTCATTCCAGAGTTCACAACAGAGTTCAAAAGTTTGCCCTGAACTTTGTAAAAAATTGCATAATTTGGAATGTAGCTCCCAACTTCACAATGAACCACAGCAAGTTCGAGGCCAAAGTTTTATGAAAATAATCAACTGTAAAAAAAACTGTTTATGAATTTTTTCAATAGTGAGGAGCTGTCACCTTAAAGGAGAAGATGAAAAAATGTACAGTTTTTGTCAAACCCCAGCATGAGGGGACATGAAAAATATTTTTATGGCAAAGAAGGGGTTATGAAAATTTATGAATTTGAAGCAAAAAAATCACTCTCCCATGGCCAGTAATCAAATAATATAAATACTAACAAATCCCCAACGTTGACTTACTGCTCTTTCTTGATTGCAGTGTTAAGAAAATTACTAAAGTATGTTTGATTTTAAAATCAGATTAATCTTGAGTTCCCTGTTTTTCTTTAGAGTTTAATAAATCCAAGCATTTCTAAGGATAATAATGAGAGCTTACATATTCTACATCCATTATCATTAGAAGAAACAGTAAGTGACAAAATCTTTATACTTTTATTGCAACTTTGTTAACAAGATGCTGCTGGTTAAAAGGACAGATATGGGATTTTTCAGCTGTTGTGGAGGTGGTCAAAAAGAATGCTTGAAAGAGTTTTTGTCTTTATAAGGACATGAAGAAATAAGGGAAAAAAGTTGTAAAAGGGGGGTCATGATCCCCAACCCTCCTCCAGGATCTTTCTTTGGGTTAGGTCAAAATATTGCCGTTTGCATTGCTACGTGGCCATCCCATACAAAAATCGCGATGTGCAGTTTGCAAAAGACTGCCATCAATCAAACATGTTGATGTCTTTTACACACTTGTCATCAGTACAATCACTTTCGACACTTCCCTCCATGGTACCTGGCTTAGAAAATGTGATCAAAAAGTCATAATTACCAATTCACACCTGTGTAAAAGACGTCAACATGTTTGATTGACGGCAGTCTATTGCAAACTGCAAGTCACAATTTTTGTATGGGGTGGCCACGTAGCAATGCAAATAGCGATAACAAGTAAAGGTCTGTAGTGTGAAGGCTATAGGTCATAGGTCAAACCACTGTGACCTATACCTGAGTAGTGTAGAAGGTAAATGTAGCATCTTCAAATTTCTATATCCTTCCTTTTAATGGAAGACCATGAAAAATTGTGGATTGTCATTGTACATAATTAATTTTATAAAATGGCAAACATATTGCTTGATGATAAACTAATAAAGAATGAATAATTTAATAAAGAAACAAATAAATGAATGAACAGATTAATGAAAAAACAAATAAACAAACAAATGAATAAAATAAATAAATAAAATAATTTTTTGAAATGCTACTAATTAAGAAACTTGAACCTACTTTAAACAACCAATCATCAGACTCTGTGTTTGCTTAACTCATTTCACTGTGTTTTTATTATTTCGTTTACATCTGACTTGATAATGGCATAGGATATGTTGAAACATTGTCTTATTAACAATGTTATCGCTCAACTTTATCTTAAATTGTTTCAATAAGAATCTTCAGATACGTATGATAAATAAATGAACAAACAAACAAAATACAATAAGTATAATAAACAGTGTAAATTTATTGACTGTTTAATATACAGAGCCCATGGAAGAAATATTTTGAAGACAATGAACTGAAGACGGTCATAAATCAAGATCTTGATAGACTGTAAGTTTAATGAAGTTACTTATAGTTATTGCCTAGTTATTAAGTTGAAATTATTAATAATGTTTTCATTGTTATTTTTTTCCTTTAGATATCCGGAGATGGAATTCTTTCATTCTTCAGAAATCAAGTATGTTAATGATTAGATAGAATGAATAAAGAGAAAAATAAATTTTAAGCTTTTTCTTTTACTTATCTATAATTTCTCAATTGGAAACTCAAAATGTTTACGTAGTTATACAATTATTCTAGGATTCACTGTCAGTGTCTTAATCAGTTCTTTACTTTTCAAAATTTTATTGATTTCTTATCACTTTACTTATTTACACTAGCTAAACTTGTAATAAACTGTCAGGTGTTTTGTACTATAGCTAGTATTTTGTCATTTCTGCTAACATTGATTAATGAATATCCCACACAATTAAGCTAGGCTGTTTAGTTAGGGAAGGTGTAGAGCCACCTAGCCTACCAAAATTATTTCCAATAGTTGGAAATATTTAGCTTTAGATATTACAAAGCTTTAGTGTAAATGAGGAAATAGCTTTCATAATGTATTTTTTTAATTATTTACAATAGTAGGATCCAGTTTATAGATTTTATTAAAAATGTTTTTTTTCCTACAGAGAGATGATGTTGAATCTTTTATTCTGCTATGTCAAGAAAAATGAATCATTAGGATATAAACAGGTCAGTTTCGTTGATTTGATTTGAATTGAATTTTTATTTCGCCATAAAATTATTTTACAATTAAATATAGAATAATGAAAAAATAAAGTATAATTTACATACATAAAAGATGGCTATGTTATAGATATAAGCAATGAGCATAATGATGTATTTATACTGTAGAGAAAGCCATACATTTCTTTCCCATTGCTAGGGTTGGTATAATGATGGTTCTAACAAATCCCCTTCCCTCCTCTCCCTACCCCTTATTTTTGCAAATTTCTGCAAAACAGCTGGATGCATGTAAAAACTGATAATTATTGGCAGAAAAACAAACCTCCCTTTTGTGTTTCTAGCAATGAGCTAGCATTTAATATTAGAATTATTAATTACCAACCTGATTAATATGCTTATAATATGTATTACCGGTAATTTAATACAATAATTAGTATAATATTTTCTTTTTTTAAAGGGAATGCATGAATTACTTGCTCCAATTGTGTATGTGCTTGAACATGATTCCAAGGCTCATAGATACATGGAGGGTGATGGCTTGTAAGTTATTTTTTAATTAATATTGGAGTGTGTTTTTTATAAACCCCTTATAAAATTAATGAATAAAAAATCAAGGAAATCACTACCATGACAGTGTTTGGATATGCTTAAAAAATGCTTTCATAAATTACACCAACTTTTGCTTTGAATTTGTCTAAAAATTATCAATAAATTTGAGAAGTTATGAAATACTGATTGGCTGAGACACATGCTAGGAATCAGTGCACACCAAGGTAGCACAGACAGCTGTGATTTGTATTTTATATAAGAAAAACTCATCTGTATGCTAGCTGTGTGCAGATTTAAAGCAATTGGGAATTAACACACTAAGTTATGAGAAAACTCCACCTTATGTCATGCTTCTCAAAACTTTGCTTGTGTTCTAATAAATCCCCACATGCTTTAAATCTTTACACAGTAACGTACACTCGATTTATTTCTTCACTATTACTGCAGGGCAGTTCCATAGTAATGGCTAGTCATAGGTCAATGTCCAGCGAAATTTGGTAATTGACCACAGTGGTCAAAATAATTTTTTAAAAAATGCTCAGATTTGGGGGCTTTTTGGGTGTGGCTCATTTTTTGGCAGGCTACTTTCAACATTCAAATTTAGTACCTTAATTATCTAGCACAACAACAAAAAGCTCAAAACATCAGTTATGATATATTATCAACTTGTATATGTATTTGTTGTTTAAGTGAACTGCCAAAAATACACGTTCGGATTATGTCTTTAAACATCAGAATTGTTGTGTTTTGCCTTTTTTGGACTACAAAATTGCCTGCAAAGGTGCTGAAACTGCTGGCTGCTATTTTAAACCCTGGACAATTGAAATATGTTTTTGAATGGCCAAAAATATTATTGGTTCCTTTTGTCCTCTTAAAATAGTGTGTAATGGCCAATCTAAAATGCTTTTGTCAGTCATCAGACCAGTGCACAACCAGGCATTGCAAGTGTCAAGTCTTGTATTTAGCCTAATTATCATTATTAATAAACTTGATATTTATTTTGTTGCATACAGTTGGGAAATCTCAAGATGTTTAATGGACCCAGCTTTCATTGAGCATGATGCCTTGTAAGTAGTTAGTGCAAGCAATAGGGGCTACTTAGTACATTAATAATAGTAAATCTTTACTGAATCAATCATCAGAAATAAATATTGTTTATAGCACATATTAAAAATCTAAATTTATATAAGTACTGAAGAGCATGAAAAGAAAGTTGCAGTGCTAAGTAAAGAAACCAAACCAAACAAATCTAAGGCTGAAATTTGGGCGGTACTGAACCCTACAGTTTATCGCCCTTTATTGAAAAAATGGTAAAAAAATAAAACCATTTGCCTTGATAATGGATTTGAAATATCCACGATATGAATATAAATCTTTAGGGAGAAAACTATAAAACTTTATAAAATAGACGAGATTCTACACACGC
This sequence comes from Entacmaea quadricolor, assembly GCA_024752375.1. Taxonomy (NCBI): domain Eukaryota; kingdom Metazoa; phylum Cnidaria; class Anthozoa; order Actiniaria; family Actiniidae; genus Entacmaea; species Entacmaea quadricolor. Next base: position 8,183 of record JANTNT010176065.1, read on the forward strand.
TCTGATTGGCTAACAACAGTGTTGATATGAGGACGGGTAGAGTTTCTGTTGTCGTATATTTTATAGAACAAAAACTGGCCTGAAACTTTCAATGGGAAGTCAGTGGTTGGTAGTGAGGCCTTCCTTTATGGTGCTTTGTACAAGTATCATATAAAGCTATCCATCTTTACATAAAGAATACTAATGAGGAGTGTTTTATTGGGTTTAAAGGTTCATCCACATGACCTATTTGCTCTAATCTGATAGGTCGAAATGTCCATTAATTATTAAATGTTCATTAAATGTTCATTAAATCAATTATTAAATGTTCATTAATTATTCATGAGTGTTTGAAAGCTGGTTTACAAACCTACTGTTTTCTTTATGCGAAGTTCTATGTTCTGTCAGCTAATGGAAGTGACTGAGGCTTGGTATCAACAGCAACAACCAGTAGAAATCTCTTCTAACAATAAGGTACGTTATTCAGATGGGACAGGATACATTGGGGTTCTCTTGGTGTACATGTACAACACCTACAGGGAATTTGCCCTTGGGGTATTATGATCCCCTTTGTCAATTTTGAAAATTTACTCCTGCCTATAATGTGTACTTTTACAAAAGCCCCTTGAAAAAAATCCTGGATCAGCAGTATTAATTGTATGATCTTTCCGTACATCTTTTAAAATAGAAAACTGGATATAACTTGATTTGAACTTTTGTTTATTTACAGACGTGTTAGCAATAATTAAAGTATTACAAAATTATTATATATTAAAATTACAAAGTAAAGATTTATAGATGAAAAAATAAACAAGGGAGGAAAAGGAAAACTGTTTGTGTGTGGCTGTAGAAATAGTAAAACAAAAATTCTAGTCGATAGCAGTAACATACTTTGCGAGTCGCAAGAAAAGTAGAACAGCCGTCTACTTCTCGCAACGTTGTGAACTCAGTTGCAGCGTTTACACCTATTTTCATTAATTATGCTACCTGACACGACTCAGTCAACATAGGCGATAAGCGTTTTTGGTTTCCGTCAATCAAATATACGACGGTAGCCGAACAAGCCGAGTACCTTCCGATCCTCCTTGACAATACTCAACTATGTAAATCTTTGTCTGATACTTTTAGTTACTATTGACATGGTTAGGTCATATTCAGAATCTCTCCGATGGAGAGAAATATCCCTCAACAATTGCAGTCTTTCTCAGTGCTAATGAGATTGCAACCCTCCCGACTAAGCGTTAGAGTAGCGCTCGTGAAATATATGTTAGTTTGCCTAATTCTGGGGCAAGTAAATTAGTATACAGGCTTTTGTTACCTGATCTTCAACACCATCGATGATTTGTGTATCGTCGAGGTCTGGTAACGGAAATATCAACATCCATCTTCAGAACTCAAGGTCGCCATTTTTACGCACTCACATTGCTACCTCGACATCAGGAGGTACTCGGGCTTGTTCGGCTACCGTCGTAAATTGGATTGACGGAAGCCAAAAATCCTTATCGCCTAAGCTGTCTGGGTCGTGTCGGGTAATTACGAAAGTAGGTGTAACACCCCCTTTGCAACTTGCAAGAATTTTTCCGTCGTGATCGTTGCGTTGAGTTGAGAGTTTCAAGAAAAGTTGTGTCATGTAACAGGGCCTTTAGTTTTGACTTGCGTGTAAAACTTCAAAAATTTAAGTTGTATGTTTAACATGAAAATACGTCAAATTTAAAGATATGTATATTAAAGAAACAATCAGGATGAAATAAGCCATAAGGAGCTATTTCATCCTGATTGTTGTTATTATTATTATTATTATTGTTGTTATTATTATTATTATTATTATTATTATTATTATTATTATTATTATTATTATTATTATTATTATTATTATTATTATTATAATTATATGTTTATAAACGAAAATTTGTTCTCCTGTAAAAGTGAACACTAGAGGCAGGGAATGATTTAAATCCACAGCTATAATGTACTTTACTCACAAGCTACTCACAGACCATGTTCTTATTCGGTTTTTATTTACTGAGCTTTGCATAGATGATCAATGAATACACTATTGTCTTATTCATTCAAAGGTTTTTGTTCTTATTATCTCACTGTTTAGTTTGTAGGTCAACTGGTTGAGCCATTCACAGATCCTCTTATTTCTCCTGTAAGTACTTTATCAGCTACAGTGTTAGTTTTAGTTGCAAGTAAATCACATAAAGACAACGAATTTGTTTAATCTTTAATATAATTTAAGATTAAATGGGAAATATTGTATTTTAAGGAACATGATGATCGAGGACGGAACAAAAATGAGACCCTATGAAAGGTTACATGGTCTAACAGCTTGTAAAGCAACAGCTTCGCGAGAGAAGCTGCAGAAGGAATTACGCATGCAATATTCATAACTCTTTCTGAGCCGCGCAAATTCCAAAAGAATCAACACTTTTAATGTATTCACATACTTTTTGCACGTGACTTTGGCTGCTAAACGTACACATTCCAACGTGGGACTTATGACTTTTTAGTCCATATTTGGGCAAAATTTAATATTTCTAGAAAATGTTCACTGAAATGTGAATGTTTGTTAGCCAAAGTACCACGCCGGTGAGGGTAGTAATTCTTATTTCACTTTTGTCAGCCAACTGCAATAGTAAAGAAATTGAACAAGATTCAGGACCACTTGCTTAGAAAACACGATCCTGACTTATGGATTCACATGAAAGAATTGAACATTGTGCCACAGGTGTATGGTCTGTAAGTATGTTCATATGTTTAATGGTTTTAGAGATTGGATAAGATAAATAATCTGGCTTCTTGATTGCTTAAGAATGGAAGCCATTTGTAAGTCACAGTACCGTATATAGCTATTTCAAAAAGGGCTGACGGGGCGAACGGCGAACGAAGATCGGTGATTGGCGATTGCACGACAGAAAGGAACTGTGGGGCACTAAGAATATTTTTATATTCATTTCAAAAATACTTAAAATATGTCTGCACCATTCAGCGAAGACCTTAAAAGGTGGTGCAGGCATTTTAAAAGTATTTTTGAAATGAATATGAAGATATTTTTACTACAAAACAGTTCATTTTGGTCGCACAATTTCCAATTACGGATCGCCATTCGATGTCCGCCCCGTCAACCTTTTTTGAAATAGCTATATTCCCACTAAAGATCTTACTGACTGTTTAACAGAGACAATGTGGCAAGGTGGGGGGATGTAGCGGGATGTAGCTACTTGTTATTTTTGATAGTCAATTAAAGGCGTTTTTGTAAATGGGGGAGGGATGAAGGATATCAACTCCTCTGTCAAAGCGATGGTACAAGGCCTACGCACTGTAGAAGTCCCATCCCAGCTTGCTTTTACACTGGATTTCAGAAAGATTATATATTTTCCTATGTGTGAACTACATAATTTTATGTTTGTCACGGAGTAACAAGAACAACTTCTCTTTAAAGCCTCTATTGTTTCAACCTGAGCAAAACTCGTTGTTTGACTGTTTTCTCTTTTTTCTTTTTTCTCTCTTAGCCGTTGGATTCGTCTATTGTTTAGTCGTGAGTTCATCTTTCATGATGTTCTCGTTATTTGGGATGCTTTATTTGCCGAAGGAAGCCATCTTGATCTGGTGGATTACATCTATATTGTAATGCTACAGACTATTCGAAATAAATGTATGTTTTCCAACATGTTAGAACCACACACGCATGTGTATGCTTTGAAAATCATCGTAATCAAACAAGCATCTCACTTTCGACTCCAGGGCCCATTCATTCTTACTGCGCATCACAAAATTAGTTGAGCATGCTCGGTAAAAATGATAATTCTCTGGGGTCGAAAGTGACAACAATCCTCTTTCCAAGAGTCTGCGTTTCTTTGGGTATTCGCCACGAAACGATGTGAATCCAAGATCTCACTCATGGGCACTAAACTGAACTGGAACGATTTTTTTTCTGGTTCCAGTTTCATTTGATTGTTTCGCTTGGTTTTCATTGTTGTATCAGCCAGTGAGGAAACTGTACCTTTGTATCAGCCAATGAGAAGTCCGTCGTTTCTCTGCGGAGACCAAGTGGAACGCAGGCTCTTGGAAAGACAATGACAAGCATCAAAATAATCATTTTTTGGGATAAAACTATATCGATGAAAGCTTTATGCTGAACCTTCCTTCTCTAGCCATATGCAAATAAAATTCTGGCCTCGTGAATTAGTCATGCAATGAGAATACAGTCGACTCTCCCGTTAGCGGACACCCTCGAGAATGCGAAAAAGTGTCCCGCTTATGAGAAGGTATAATTACATAGTTTAATAAAAATGGAGATTTGTGAAGGTGTCCGTAATTGGAGCTGTCCGCTTACGGGAGAGTCCGCACAAAGATATTTGACTAGTTTTAGATCCATGTCGTGCATCGCACTCGAAAGCATTGTTCAACAAGTATAATATATATAACATGATCTGTGTGTGGTGAATATTAATTGATAGGCGTTCTAAAACATACCCAAGACTCGCATTATATTTATAATGTTTCCATAGTGATGGCAGGAAACTACACCACGTGTATGGGTCACCTGATGAAATTCCCACGTGTCTATAAGGATGTCAATGTGTACGTCAAAAGAGCACTAAATCTTCGTGGTGCCAAGGTTTGGACCTCAATATTAGTATTATACAGTATTCAATATAATGACTCGTGCGGTTATTTGTTGAGTGTTTGCAACATATCAGATCAGAGAAAAGACGCATTCTTCGCGCACTTTCACAGTTAAATAGTTAAACAACAGTCCGACCCGGAAAACCGTTGGCACTTAGCAGTGTTTTAGGGATGTACCAATCTGACCAATCAGAAAAGGTTCCCTAAAAGCAAGTATAACGGTTTGATTGGTCAAAGACAATATATTTCTTAGTCCCCACATTCTTTGAGTCCCACTATAAGATGTTTTACAAAAACAATATAAATTGCCAGACGTGTCTATAGTGTGATATACGATCAGTATACATTCTGGAAGTTCGGTTAAAGAACTCGGTCCAGAAATCAAAGAACGCCCAACTACCCATCGTGCTCTACAAATGAACTCCTAACATATTTATATCACAGTAAACATGGACAGACGAGGGCTGTTTTGTATCGAAAAAAGCTTTCTTCAATAGGAAATTAAAGTGGAACAGTCTAATGAGCCTCGCGCGCTCTGATTAGCAACTATTCCAGTAACTATGAGTTCAACTTTTAAGCAAAGCTTTTAAAGTGGCTGCCAGCAGTCTCACTTAGCTTAAATTTCTGTCTTCTCTGATGTTCAAATTTAAAATTTTACTCAGTAAACAATAAGTCATCCCATTCTCGGTGATTATCGGCAACTAATTGTCAAGTAACCTTTTTTGACAGAAATCTCGGCCACTTTCGAGAGAGTCCACTCGACCTAGTTCTCCGCGTACTTCTACTCCTGTGATAAGTTCCCAAGGAAAAAATACAGAGCGCTTTGGCCCAACAACGGGAAAAGAGACAACACCTAAGGTCTGTTAATAATAGTAGTAATAATAACTATAGAAATATATTAGGCCATTGCATTTTTTTGTACACCCGGGGTTGAGGATTGTCGTTTTTTTCTTTTGACCCTTCAAGATTTCCACTTGACTCTTTACCCCCTGAATAATGCTCAATTTTGTTGTTGTTGTTCTTTCAATCTCACACCCCAAGAATTTCCATTTTCTTCTCTCTGACCCCCAGAATTTCCAGTAACTCATTTTAAAGAAAACTATACCAAAGGTTTTGAGAACAAGCGTGACTTTGTTGGTCAGTGCGGTGCCCGCCAAGTTCAATTTGTTTATCCAATTTAAATGCAAAAAAAATTAGACTTAATATATGTTTATTAATAGCTTCTCTTTACCAGATTCTTTTCTTTTAACAAGGCCTGAGAGTACCTGGATAATAATGCCAATGCACTAGGAGGTCACGTGTCCCTTCTCCCTTAAAACAAGTAGCAGTACCAAAAATAAACTTCTGAAATGAAAAGAGCGGCTTGTCAATTGCGTTTAATTTAAACTGTTTTATTTGTTTAACTTTGTTCCACAGAAAGGTTCTCAGCGTCGGCCACACACAACCCTCTCTGCTTTTACTAAACGGTACACGCCATTTATGGACCCAACGAAGCATCGGGCTTTAACTAGAAAAGGCGATCAACTAGACAAGACACTAGACAGTCAACCAACAACAACAGGTTAGAAGACGCATTCAGAAAAAAGTTCACTATTTTCAAGGGGACCATATTGGTTAGAATAGTATTGTTGCGTGTTTGGGCAGTGCCTCTCTTCTTCTGCACCTCATCCTGACCATACCCCTCTTCCTCTGCACCCTCCTGACAGTGCCCCTATTCCTCTGCACCCTTCTGACAGTGCCCCTCTACTGCTGTACACTTCTGACAGTGCTCCTCTACTGCTGCATCCCTCCTGACAGTGCCCCTCTACTGCTGCATCCATCATGACAGTGCCCCTCTACTGCTGCATCCATCATGACAGTGTCCTTCAACTGTTGCATCCCTTCATGCTGTCTCCTCTACTGCTGCATCCATCATGACAGTGCCCCTCTACTGCTGCATCCATCATGACAGTGTCCTTCAACTGCTACATCCCTTCATGCTGTCTCCTCTACTGCTGCATCCATCATGACAGTGTCCTTCAACTGCTGCATCCCTTTATACTGTCTCCTCTACTGCTGCATCCATCATGACAGTGTCCTTCAACTGCTGCATCCCTTTATACCCTCTCCTCTACTGCTGCATCCATCATGACAGTGCCCCTCTACTGCTGCATCCATCATGACAGTGTCCTTCAACTGCTGCATCCCTTTATACTGTCTCCTCTACTGCTGCATC
>JANTNT010176176.1:957-16099 GCA_024752375.1 Entacmaea quadricolor
GGGTACTTTTCTGTAAATACTGTACAATAGTAATGCAATTTACATTAAACTGGTACTTGTAAGTCTATATAATTATCCAGATCCATCTATCACTGAAACTCACAAGGGGTTGAAATCAAATGTGCAACTTCAACACTTTTCAAATCACAAGAATGTCTGGCAAGACAACACTGACCAGCTGTGAAGTTTCTATTTTAACCAGACATTGTCTGTATACTGGCCATTATTTAAAGCCCTGTTAAAAATGACAAACAAAATTATTATTAGGAATATTTAGAATAGGGTACTTTTCTGTAAATACTGTACAATAGTAATGCAATTTACATTAAACTGGTACTTGTAAGTCTATATAATTATCGGGCTCCAGATCCATCTATCACTGAAACTCACAAGGGGTTGAAATCAAATGTGCAACTTCAACACTTTTCTTTTGTATGTGTAGTATGCTTCAGAACATCCAAAGTTTTTCTTTATTTTGAACCTAGCTCAGAATTACATTCTACAGCCATGTCTGGAAATAACAAACCCCTATTCATTTACAGGTTTTGGCACCTCACTTGCATAATCACAAGTTGCTGCATCTCACACATCTTTTGCAAAATTTGAATAATCAGTAGTGTGGGGTCACTAAATTATTAAATTGATGTTTCATTCCCCATATAAGTTTCAATCTGTCTTTTATCAAACATTATTAAATATTGGTTGTACATGTATACATTAATTATTAATTAAGATACAGATGAAGACAATTTTTGTGCGAGTATTTCACTCGTTTGACTTGCGAGTCTATGAACAAAGGTAAGTCAATAAAGCGAACAAACAATAGATTCATTCACTTGCAAACTGCGAGTATTTTTACTCTTTCATGAATATTCGAAATTCAAATACTCGCGAGTCAAAAAAATACTCGCCACTTGTACTCGCGAGTAGAGGTTACGTTACTCGCGGGCGGTACTGTATATATATATTTTTTCTTTTTTATACTGCAGATTGAATTGTTTTCAAAACATTTAACATGACTTGTGTACTTATCAAATAAATTCAAAACATGTTTGTGGTCAACCTTTTCTGCTACATGATTTTACAACAGTTGTGACTGTATTGTGACCATAGAATTCAGGATGATTTAGAATTGTCAATATTAAAGATGTGTGTCATGGTAATGTTTAACACTGAGTTAACTAAGATTATTTATTATTAAGATATGTTATAATTATCCTTGTTTCCAACTCTAGACCTCAAAGGGTCTGCTTTTATTTGCAGCTCAAAAATCTATGTGACAAAATTAAGTGATTGATGTCCTCATAAAGCAATGTACAAATGAGGGCATCTAAGTCTTAGACCAAAAGATTGAATGTTTTGAACCCAGGAGTGGAACATGATTCATGTGAAATGTGATCATCTGGGTGAGTGTAGAGTGCAAATAATATAACCATGAAATAGGCACTATCAAATAGTACTACAGTAATTATAAGCAATAAAACAGGAAGTTAGTGAACCATAACATGCACGTGCTTGGGGATTAAGAAATGCAAGGGGATAGAAAATGTACATCAGAACAAACCAATTAACAATTTATTTGTTCAAACAACTTTTGAATATAAATCAAGACACAAGACACAGCTAGACTATTAAAGAGTTATTTTCTGTCAGTTGCTTTAAAATGTGTTCCGTCATTTTTGCAAAGCAGTAATCTTCCATGCTTCAGTGTTGGCTTAACATTCCAGTAATTAGTGCTAAATAATGTGCTATTTCACAGTTATATTATTTGCACTCTAGTCATGAGAAGGACTGTTGTTGGTGACTGACGTTTTGACAACCTGAGTTAAGTAATCTTTGACATCATGTAGTTTCTCTCAAGACTACACTCACCCAGACAACCACATTTCACATTTATCAAGTATGAGTGTTGTGCTTCATCAAAAACAGTGGTAATTATTAAGTAAATCAGGTAACATCTACAGTATTGCTAAAATACCAATAACAAGACCCTATTTTATTTCATGCTTCATCTAGTGTTTCAGCCAATAAAAGTGAGCAGCAACTGAGACAATGCTAGTTAATCCTCCCATTTTTAAGATGTTTCTGATTTTCTTTCTTTTTTTCCTATGTTTGTACTTTTGCTAAAGCTTTTCTCAATGAAGCAAGACCAGCTTTCTTTAAGAAAGTCTCATTCTTCTGAAGAATGTTTTCAATCAATTCCCTATGAGCTACAACCTGTATACAGTAGTTGTTAATTGTTGCCAGCAGCAACTTAGCAAACTTGAGAGACTTTACCATAGTAGCTGAATTCTCCTGAAGTGCATTCATATAATCCTTAAATGAATCATTGTCCAGGACAAGTTTACGATCAATGATAGTCTGAACAACTGAAATTGTATCTTCACTCCAGAAAAACTTGTTGTCACTTAAATTTGGAGCTTTTAATATCAAACTGAATAAATGACATGAAATATCTTGGTTTGGCATGTCCTTCAAAGTTCTGCTTATGACATCAGCTTGGAATGTACTAAAGCAAGAGTAATTAAGTAGTTTAATAAACAGACCTTCACATACAGCCTTTGGATGCTTCTTGCTAAATGAACTCACTGCAGCCGTCAGTACTCTTGATGCTGCTTGCTCTAACTTACGCAAGTGAGGCAAGATGCAATAAGAAGCAAAGGCACATGCATGCATGTAGCTTGGTTCTGATTTGAGAGCAACAAAATATTGACAAAGAGAGGTAACAGTCTGTTCATTTGAGTGCTCCAGGTTAATAACTTTACATGCATACTCTAGCTCAGAACTTGATAGTTCACAGAAAACATTTAATGCCACCATACAAGATGTAGCCTTGTCTGCCTCAGATGACTTATTAAGGGTTTGAACTAAGTTCTTCAATGGTACTAGTTTTAACTGTAAGTCTTCTGATATATCTGGCTGTTCATCATCAGTGACTTCAATTTCCTGAGGGGGAGGGGGTGGTATAACAAACTGTGAGCTCTTGTTTCCATCTGGTTCTTCAATTTTTGCCTTCTTGGCAAGACTCACAGACATACTCATTTGATTTTCTATAATCTTTTGAGTTGAAAGATCTGTTTGACAGTTTTCAGCAAGATCAACATCAATCATTTCAACCTCTTGTGCAAAATTTCCTTTTTCCTCAACTACCATGCCTGTGTCTATCGGAATACCCTCCTCTGGGCATAAGGCAGTTTTGTTTTCTGTCACACTATCTCGTCCATCATTTTCCAGTGACTTCCATAGTATTTTTGATGTAATTACCCCCTTATTATTAGAGCAAGCAGTTTGATTGATCTGTCGACAAAGACCCTGGAATCTTTCCTTTGACTGGTCTGTGATGATATTCACATAAAACACTTCTTTTTCCTGTTGTCCCAAAAAACTGCTTTCCTTATCTCTTTCTAATTCTTTGATCTTGATCTTCAAAAGTTTTCCAAAAGTTGAAGTCCAACCTTGAAAATCTTCTCTTAGATCGTTCAACTTTGTGTCTAAAAGTTTTAAAGACTCTAAAGGAATTAAGCTTATAGCAGACTTTGATAAGATGAAAGACATAAGGTTTCTTTGAACATGCAGTGGAATTAGTAGAAATTTTGGCTTAAAGATAAGATTATTTCCAAAAACAACAGGAAAATCTCGAGTTAAATGCTCAAAAAGAATCGTGATGTTTGGAGGAATGTCTTCGCAATTTCTATTTGAGTTTTGTTTTTCATTGTACCACAAGAAAGCATTTTCAACAGAATTTGGAGTTGTAGCATTCAAAGCACCGAAAAAACCTTGCCATTCTGTGGGAAAAGACTCAATTAGAGTTCTAAGGAAACTCTCTGGTGGAAAATTAGAAAGGTTTATCTCAGAACTGTTGATTTTTGTTGTTAAAGATGACATCTTCTGTTCTTGTAGGTACGTATTTGAGCTTGCAACTGTTGCTCGCTTCCAAAAATACCGCGAGAAGAGTTCATTCTAAAAGATTTAATAAGGGAGGGGAGGGGAGGGGAATACAATATCGAAACCTGTCAACTTACTAAATGATTTATATTTGAAGCTCTTTTAAGTTTATAATAATAAACAGATTATTCAATCTTTTTATCATTGTGTATAGTTTTATTTATGCTTTCTTTATGATAATATAAATCGTTAAACAAAAGTCAGTTTTGTGCCTCCCCCGGTCAGAGTTAAATAGTTGGCTCTCACTTTCCCGCGAATGTGGTGACCGTGTTAACTGGTACTGAGGCAGTTTCCTGTTGATCACTTACTTCCTGATGCTGAACAACTGAGTTTGACTTCTACGAAAAACTCAGGGAGATTCTCCCGAAAATGCCTTCTAGAAGGTAATAAAACAGTCCAGTACATTAGAATTACTAACAAAGATACCTCCTATTCTAATCAAATACGTTTTTGATTCTTTTTATTGAAGATGGTTCCATTCGAATGTAAGCGGTTTGGAAGCAGAAAGATTATTAACTGAACGAGGTCTTGGTGGAAGTTACCTCGTTCGCCCCAGTAAAAGTAATCCAGGAGACTTTACATTATCTGTTCGGTATGTACTTAGTCTTGTTTCAGTCCACTTCGGAAGATCGTATTGGTTTTTTCTACGAGGTTCACTGCAAGATCTGTTATACAGTGATCATTACCTCCCACTCGCTTCATGTCTGAACGAACCCCCGAGCAACACAAACGTCAGAACCAACTAATTATAATTAATTCTTTAAATATCATACCAACTTTATTTTCTAGGGTTATTTTATAGATTAGCATTAAGTAAGCCACAAAAACCGACTCTTTTGTTTATAAATTTTGTTGAAATTTGACTTCGATCTTTTATTGAACTGGAATTCCAAAAAAAAACGAAATCTGCTGTAAAATCTTAATAATACGAAGCCTAATTATGACCTTGGGGATATTTCGTTAGTTCAATTAGATTTTACCACATTTAATGCTTCGTTGTTTAATAAAAATTGGTTTAAGTTATATTTGGGTTAACTTCCAGGCCTGTTGGTTTCAGCAGTCTAACCGAACAATGTCATATTTAATTTTACTGAATGTATTGCTCATTGAACAGTTTGTCAGATGTACGGTTATACTGGTAACCACAACTCACCTTCTGCTAGCGTACTCACTATTTCCCATTATTGACCACATTTTTTAAAAGTACATTCAGTTATTGTTAAATTTATTAAGTTAAGAGCGATGGAAAACTTGGGTGGCAACTATTAATACATGGGGAAAAAAGCTGTTAAATTTAGAAACTACAAAAATGGTTTGCTTATATTATAATGAGAGCTATTTTTGCAACTCTGCTATTTAAATATTTATTACTAGCTTTTTCGTTTCTGAATTGATTAAGTTTTGAAATTATTAAAGATCACGGTCAAGATGAATAAAAAAGTATTTTAGTTTGTATTTCACTATCAATTTATAATTTATTTTTTTAGAAGCGAAAACAAAAAACACTTATGTCTGACTTTTATTATGGATGACATAAGCTTACTATCACTATAATTTATTATTTCTTTTGAATAGGATGTAGATTAAAACAAACTAAAAAAAGTTTTATCTGTTAGTCATAAATTAATTAACTTCTGTTCATCTTGTACATAATGTGAGATTATTGTTCATTAATGTAAATTCACATTATTTTGTTTTAGATTTTAATTAATGTTTTATTTGTGGTTTTTTGTTTCTTCTATTTTTTCTATTGTTTACCTTTTTGTGTTGTTAGTAGTCCCAGTTTAGTAGTTCAGTCTCAATTTAGTGGTAAACTTGACCCTTCAATAAATTATTTTGATCTTTAAGTGATCACCAATAATCCTAAAATACAGTGTAGTTTAAAGTTTGTTTGCTCTCCAGTAGAGCCTTTCCCATGGGATCAAGAGCTGAATTCATTTGTTATTGAAGTGAAATATTAGCACATGACTGTTAAGGTACGGTAATACGAGCAACAAAAACACTCAACTCATCTCGCAACATTGTTGCGTTGCAAGTTGCAAAGCGAATGTTGTGCATATTACCACCCCAGGTGCAACAAATTTTTGTTGTTGCAAGAAGTAGAGACAAGTTGAGTGTTTTTGTTGCTCGTATTGCTGTACCTTTAGCTGCAAAGGGCAAATTTAGTGTTTGGATTTGGACTAGATCCCATTTCCCCACAAAACTGAAGAAGGTCTTCATATGAAGACTGAAAGCTTTTTTGAATAATAGCTTTCATCATTGCTGGTGAGTCAAAGAATATATTTTAGTTTAATAACCATGTCCAAGCAAAAGAATCTTCACACATTTAAAATTAGTAGTGTTGATGTACATAGGCTTGCATCAGCTTTTAGACATTTCAGTTTCTAAGTGTTTTTGATATGCATGTTTATTATATTGACATGAGTATTTTACTAGCAAATAAGCCACCTGTAAAAATGATATGAAACTACATCTATATATCCTTGGAGTGACGTTATTTTCCATATTGTCACCAGCTGTACTTGGATATCAATGATGCTTGCTAATGTTTTGTTAGAAAAAAATTAAATAATAGTGTGTGTGTTTGTGTGTTTGTCTATGTAATGAAAAGAATAAAATATGTCTGCCTATGGATGTGTACCTGCTGTTCAGGAATTATAAATATCCCTTAATGCACTTATGGCCACCAAGTAACTAGATTTTTGGCCAGTTAGAGCCTATTTCTGGATGGTTAAAAAATTAATTATAAAAATTAAAACAAAATTGGCTTTAAATCAATAGTCTTTGAAAGGAAAATCATTTAATATTTGCTGTTAGTGACTTGTCAACATGACTGTTCTAAAAAGTATTTGACTGGTCGAGTCACAAATTTGTCAGGACATTGACTGTTAAGCAGCTGTTATTTTGAGCCCTGTACTACATATTTTATTGTATTTTTAAAAAAATATTCAGTAATTATTTTGTTTGCCTTGAACAACAGGAGGAATGGAGAAGTCACTCACATCAAGATACAGAACAGTGGAGACTATTATGATTTGTATGGTGGAGAGAAGTTTGCCACACTCTCAGAACTGGTTCAGTACTATACTGAAAATCCTGGCCAGCTAAGAGAAAAAAATGGTCAGCTAATAGAAATGAAATACCCTCTCAATTCAGCTGATCCTACCACAGAAAGGTACGTAGATAACTATTGAAAGACAATGAATCATTTATAAGAATTAAGTTCAGCATGAAATACAGAATGCTTTAACAGAAGAGAGCTCAGACTGTAAACTTGAGTCTCAGACAGACTACATTATACATAATTCATTTTTCTTCCTAAACTGGTCCAAACACACAGTACCTAATTATAAAGTGATTGCAATAAACCCATACAACAAAATATAATAGTCATTGCCTAATAGCTAGTTGAAAGAAAACAAAAGAAAACAGTGGAATAAGTACTAGTCTCTCAATGTTTGTTAGTCTAATATCTGTCGCATGGGTTTATTGCCTTCAATCTACTTTTGAATTATAAATGTTTTGAAAGTGATTATTTTTTAAAATTTTGTTCATTACTATGATTTCCTTGATCAAGATGGTTTCATGGACACATGTCAAGTAAAGAGGCCGAGACAGTATTACTGGACAAGGGTAAAAATGGGAGCTTCCTGGTTAGAGAAAGTCAAGGCAGACCTGGAAACTATGTTTTAACTGTCAGGTAATAAACAAACTGAAAAGTTATTTCATATAGTTCAACAGATCTGTATATATAATTGCAATGTATTAGTAAGAGAATGAAATTTCTATAAGTTGGAAAATTATATCAAAATTGCTAGTAGCACTTTATAATTAGCTGTATTGTATTTTGCTGTAACTGTAGTAGATGTAAGGATGCTATAAGTTGTGATTGCTATAAGTGGAAGGGGACATGAACAATAGAAAGGCAATTTCAATTTTAATTTCAATTTCAAAAACCTTTATCAGATCTGATACTTTTTGATACACTTCAGTCAGCCAAAAACAGTTGTACTTCAGATTGCATGCCCCAATCTCATTAGGGTTTATAGGTTATTAGTTTTTGTACAAATTTCAGCAAACGTTGAATCAAGTGTTTCCTACATTTATTAAGTATATATTTGCCTGCCTGTCTGCCTGAATGATTAAGTGTTTGTATTGTTAAATCAGGTGTGATGATAAGATTACTCACGTCATGATAAGGAACCATGGAAATGGCAAATATGATGTTGGTGGTGGAGAGAAGTTTGAAGACTTGACAGAACTAGTTGAACACTACAAGAAAAACCCAATGGTAGAAAAGTCAGGGACTGTTGTTCATCTTAGGAATGTGAGTCCTGAACTGTGAAGCTATTTCTGTTGAGAAAGACTTGACATCTTTGTAAATCAAAAATTTACAGTTTTTCAAGTTTTGTATAAATTTACTCAAATAAGCACTACTTACATGCCACCAATCCTCAGAAAATGACTGCCTCCAAAGAAGCACCACATATTAGAAAGTCAAGAGAAAAATACTACCTTTAAAGAGACCTACCTTTAAATTGTAAGCAGTCACTTGTTATTACCACGATATGTTGTGCTCCTTCCAAAGTACAGAAAAATGGTGATGTGCCTCTCTAAAGCTCACAACCTTCCTATATGACTGACTACCATCTACTACAAGTTATTTTTAATATTATTAATATTTTCTTATATAGGCATTAATTATAATACAACTACATGATTGTATAATGTACTGTGAAGTATTGTTTATGCCATGAAAGCTATGTAAAAATTCTACTTTTTCACTTTACTTGATCCTTTTTTTTAGCCATTTAATGCCACAAGGATCAATGCTGCATGCATTGAGGATAGAGTCAAAGAGTTACAAAAAGAAAACAAAAATGTTACAGGAAAAGCTGGCTTTTATGAGGAGTTTGAGGTGAGTTTTGTACCTGATGGGTCTAATATAATTGTAAACTTGAAAATTATTTTCAAATTTGTAGGAATGAATCTCTCTAAAAACAATGGATGGGTTGTAGGTAATTTGAAACACTGTGAATAAAACGAATTTACTTAACTGACGTTTCGGACGTTAGTCCTTCGTCGGAGTAAAAGAGAAGGAGAAGAATAAATAACCAATGAGAGAAGAGTTACTAAACAAATGGAAAGACGCTAATCGATTAAAAACACATAAATTTACAGACAGATATTTGTGTTTTGTATATTTCCAGGTCCTACAAAAGCAAGAGTGCAAACATTTGTATAGTCGAAAAGAAGGAGAAAGAGCAGAAAACAAATCAAAGAATAGATATAAAAACATATTGCCATGTAAGTACTTAATTAAAAGAGACTGTAGATTACTTAATTTTATCATTAGCTAGATTATCTTTTTCTATTTTAATTTTCATTTTTACAATATGATGTAGACTATACATACATGGACATAATAAGGATTTTAATTTGGAATTCTATGTCACTCTGTCCATCAAATTGTGTTGCCAGCGTAAAAGAAGTGTCAGTAAGCACATAAGACTTGATTTTTTTTCTTCGTTCAATCATTCTTCATTCCCTCTAAAACATACTAGATCTACTGGTTTTTAAATGCTTTTCATTTTTTCTGTCTTCCAGTTGATCACAGCAGAGTTCTTATCAAGGGCCGTGATCCAAATGTTATTGGTTCAGACTATCTGAATGCTAACTACATCAATGTGAGTATTATTATAAAGATAACTGTTATTGAAGAGTGACTCTAAACTTTCAGATGAAACTATGTTCTAGATAGCTGTCAATCCAACAAATCTTCTAATGATTGGTCAAATATGAAAACTATTCCATTTATTTGATTGCCATTTGTCTGAAACCAACAAATTCAATATGGAAGAGACCTGTAGGATTTAGAGTTGCGCTTAAATGACAAGGTTTATAATATAAACAGGTGGTATTTACATATACAGCTTGAAGCCAACTATTGTCCCTAACAAAACAAGATTTCTGAAGTTTTTTGACACTTAAACATGAATGAACATGTTGCAAAGACAGTCTTAAATGTGTATGCCTTTAGGTGTAGCAAATTTATGCAACTTGTGGCACAACATTGAGTGCAAGTTACAAGTTTCAGAGTGAACATAGCTAATATTACAGCTATATTAAAGCAACATATTTTCATTTATTGCACAAAGTAGAAGCTCTCTCTATATCTTGCAATGCAATAATATTGTGTTTATTTGCACAAATTTGTTGCCTGTATTGCTGCATCTAGCTGCAGGCAGTATTTAGAAATCCCCACAAGTGTGGATCCAGAAGTGTTGAGGGGGATAACTACTCATCTCATTGTTTTGCCCAAATAAAAAATGTGTTTGTAACTGAAAACATTTATTCGGATTTTTCTGTCCTGTATAAGTTTCCTGTGGTATTGGTGCAAGCATATTCTGCCATATAAGTCACCAAAACCTCCTTTTAAAGTCCTGGGTCTGCAACTTCAACTTCACCTATCTACTTTGTGCCTTGTGGTGCAACTATTGAGCTTTTCCACTTCTCCTAGTTCTTTTAACTTCTGCCCCTACCCCATTCAATAAGTTGAATTCAAAATTTTTTCATCCAAATGAGCTTGGGATACCTTTGGAAAGATTCTGAATGATTTTCATTTTGCAGGGGGAGGCTCAGAATACAGAAAAACAGTACATTGCAGCACAAGGGTGTCTTCCGGCCACTGTGGAAGATTTTTGGACAGCTGTTTACCAGGAAAACTCTAGAATTATTGTCATGACGACCAAAGAAGTTGAAAGAGGCAGGGTTAGTTGAACAATACAAAGTCCTACACTTTTTTATAACTACCATTTGTAATACACTTTTCATATTTTTTTTACATATTTTTCATGCATGAAGTATCCAATCTTTTCACCCACAAACAGTTTCACTTGTGCTATTTCACCCTTTCATAAAGTTGCAGGACAGTTATTGTATTGAAACAAAACTTGAATAGGAACACATAATGAAAACCAAGTGTCCATTAATCATAAGCACAGCTGGTACTGTAATTCAATGTTTGGGCAAACTTGTGTAGACAAGTTTGTCCATGGCTGAAAAGACAGTACAAATTCCATGAGAAATTTAAGACTTGATGTTTGTCAGTTACTAATTATTAATATTGTCTTGCTCCTTTAATTTATTGTCATTTAAAGACTCTGTTTGATTAACAATTTAAATTGTCATGTGTGTCATACTGCCATTGATGATAAAAGTGCAGTACTGCAATAATGTACAGAACTACTTTATAATACTTAATTGTTGCCTAAAAGTGTCACCATTTGCCTCAGATACAAGTCAGTTTTTTTAAACAAAGTCTAAAATAATACAAATCCTTTAATAACCAAGCATTTTTTAATTTTTATTTTTTTAACTAATTTTTATATTGCTGAACTAATAACTCAGGTCTTTTAATAATTTTGCAATATTTGATTTTGGTTATTATTAAATTTAGAACAAATGTACAAGATATTGGCCTGACCCAGAAACTGTCAAAGATGTTGGAAAGTTTCACATCAAGCATATCAAGGAGACGGAGCTTCCAGACTATGTGCTAAGTGAATTTGAGTTAACATCTGATGAGGATGTAAGTAATTATAACTTCTTTACATTCCTTCAATTTTGATTAATGAATTACCCTTTATTGTAATGATGTCATGACTTGTTTATGGAAGGGGGTGCTCCCATAAGGAATGAGGAGAGAACAACATCAAACAAACTCAACTCGCACATCTTTGCACGTTGGGCTCAATCCAGAGACCAAAATGCTACATTGGTGAGAGGACAATGCCATAGCAGCGTAGACGGGCAAGGTCACACCTGCTAAGATCTACTCCAATAGAATAACCCTACGTGTAATCGTAACCCAACAAAGAAACAATAAAACAAGTAAACAATTAAGGAATTCTGTTGTTTGATTTATCCAGTTAGGATAGATCTTCTTGGCAGCTGCATGATTACTGGCATAGACCACCAATGCTACATGTACCTATTTAAAAACACTTAAACAGCGGATTGTTTTAATTTGAGCATTGCATAATAGTATTGATTATGAGCTATAATTAATATGTTTTGATGTGATGTCATGAGAGACAGGAAAGCTATTTTAAGTGGTCATCCAAGCCAATTGAAAATCTCACCATTTATTTCAACTTCTGTTGACAGTTTATTCCAAGAACCATTCATCACTTCCACTACACTGGCTGGCCAGATCATGGTGTTCCCAAGGACCCTAGTCCTGTATTAAGCATTCTTCATGAGGTTGATGTCAAGCAGAAATCCATCCATGGAGCAGGACCCATCATTGTTCATTGCAGGTAGTAAATTGTAACTCAACCATCTGTTGCCATCTTACCAACAACTTACCAACAAGTTCACTGACAGCTTGCCAACTGCTATTTTTACAGTATATATTATATATACTTATATTACTGTATTTCAATATAGCTATTCAAGCAAACCTAAGGATAATAGACAGAATGCAAAATGGCTTAATTATATGCAGGGCAGGAGCAGTGGGCAGGACACAAAGAATTTGTTAAAATAAAATGCTTTGGATACCTGTGTTGTTGCATGCACATGCATACGAAAAAGAATGGATATTACTGTGTCTCGATCTGCAGACCATATCGTTCAAAGGCACGTAAAAACATTTCCATTGAGTTACAATACAAATACTAGCGCATTAATATTTGTATTGTAGCTCTTTTTTCGTTATGGTCTGCGGAGATACACATTAGTAATACCCATTCGTCTTTGCACTTACGTGCACACAACAACACTGGTATGCAAAGCATTTTATTTTAACAAATTCTTTTTGTCCTATCGTCCTTGTGCAGGGTACATGGTATAAAATAAGTCTCATTTCTGTACTGATATTCTGTTATGTTTATTGTTTGATTGGGAGGCGCATTATGTATCTTGCATATAATTAAGTGCATTTTGCATCTGGTCTATGGCTCAGAAGAATGACAACAAATCATGTAAGGAGGCTTATAGCTTTTTGTTTACCTTGAAGTGCTGGTATTGGACGAACAGGCACATTTATTGTGATTGACAGCCTAATTCATCTGATCAAAGAACAAGGTTGGTATAGACTACAGTAAATAAGATTATTTTGAGTAAATAAGATACCCCAGATAGGAGTTACAGCAACAACTCAAATCACCTGATTTCAGTTAAAACTCATTGATAAAGTTAAAGTTTAATCAGCAGACCATTTAGCTGTTACTTTTTGTGGATCATTTCCAAAATTTCTGAGAAGAATCCCCGTCATTTTATATATAGGAATCCCTCTCCCCCTTGCCAAGCTAAATCAGAAACTTGTATTTTTGGGGTGGAGGGGGGTTAATGCTTGCAGAGCTTGAGAGAGAGTAATGTGTAACCAATAAATGTTTTTTCAAAATATTTGAGTTATTCCTGAACATTATTTTTGTTTTTATAACTTTGGGACAGTAAATGGAGGTTAGGGTTAGAATTTTCTCTTCAAATTATCATACAACGAGCAAGGAAATTGAAATTGCTAGACATGTTGCATTGTTGCATGTCATTGCTAGTCATGTGACTAAACAGTGCAATGATTACGCATTTGTTGCAAAAAGTAGAAGTTAATTTTACTTTTTTCAAGGATTGCTGCAACTTGTCTTGTAACATTTCTTTAAATTGCACTGTGTATCCACATCATAAATGTTTAAAGAAATATATGAATATATTCCTGCCAAGCAGAATAAAATGTCTCCTTGCATAACAGGTCTTGATACAGAAATAGATATTTCAAAGGCCATTCAAAATGTCCGAGCTCAACGATCTGGTATGGTGCAAACTGAGGTAATAAAAAATATATTCACCTATTCTGTAATAGTGTATGTGTGACTGTCATCTTATTATATACATGTATTACATACATGTGGTTTAAAGCTCTGGCAGAATGAGAACACGTTTCGACAACATTGTGTACTTCGAGGTTGCTCATCATGACAAAACACGGCAACATTGCTGCGCTCGGCACATGGACACAACAAATGTGACTGACATTTCTCAGAAACATCATTTGTGTCCTGGATACAAAATTTGACACAATGTTTCATGTGTGTGTGGCAAAACGTAGCAACAAGCAATATGGCCACCACAATGTGTCCTCGTTTTGCCAAGACCTTAGTTGTGTTTGTTACTATTTTCGGTGAGCCTAACACCTATATTTTTGTAAATAGTTATGTTTACGTTTAGGGCTCGTAATTTACCTATTACGCTGTGCCTATACGTTTTTTGAGCCCATCCCACATGGCTTAACTGCCTATTTGTTCTTATGTGATACTTTTTTGGTGGGATCCAGCCAGTTCTCTAAATGCACCGTGCTGACAAGGCTCAATAGGCCAAAACAACTGTCCACGGTTTCTAGTTGAACTGGCTTTCTCTATCTATTGACTAGAAGTTGTAAAAGGCCTTAGTGCAGTCTTCTTCTGTCATTGATACGTTTAGGGCTTGTAATTTACCTCTTACGCTATATACCTATACGTTTTTTGAGCCCATCTTAAGTGCCTATTTATTCTCATATAATAAAAGTGATATATATGTTTTTTCCTAAAATTGGTGTAAATAATGTTGTTGAACTTATGTTGTTGTTGTTGTTGTTGTTGTTGAGGGAGTGGTTTTAAGTGAAGTTTTTTTTTATTGTTTGATAGGCTCAATATGAGTTCATTTACAAGGCTATTCAACACTACATCAGTACAGAGATGGCAAGAATAAAACATTCTGAAGCAGTAAGTATTTATTTAATGGTTATATAACAGATCTCTTGACTGGCATCACTGTTATTAGAAATGTTTTCGTACGAGTGAGAAACGAACAGTACTCTTATTTGGCATCCATATTGAAGCATTGTGATTGGATGGTATCTGTATTCTCACTCTCTGATTGGTGCAGAAACGACTCCGGTCTGCTTGTAAAAGAGATGATAGCCATAAATCAAACTAGTTCTGATGAGGCCTTATAGGCTGATGCAGCTATCCACGGTTTCTCGATGTACTGGCTCGTCTATTAGTGAGACGACAAAGGGTAATACATATTACAGCTCGTATTAATCTTTACCTATAACTCATTCTTATGTTATCGAGCTGATGCCACATGGCCTAATGGCCTCTATAGTTCTTTTATGATTAGGCATAATATTATTATGTGCCAAGTATATCCCTTT
>JANTNT010176287.1:1752-19939 GCA_024752375.1 Entacmaea quadricolor
GCCTAGTGATCAATATATAGTAAAGTATGTATAAGTATGGCTCCTACAGCATGTATTGTGAATAGGTAAGGGTATCTTAGGTCAAGATCATCAACCAACGTCTAGTGATCAATATATAGTAAGTATGTATAAGTATGGCTCCTACAGCATGTATTGTGAATAGGATAGGGTATCTTAGGTCAAGATCATCAACCAACGCCTAGTGATCAATATATAGTATAGTATGTATAAGTATGGCTCCTACAGCATGTATTGTGAATAGGTAAGGGTATCTCAGGTCAAGATCATCAATCAACGCCTAGTGATTAATATATAGTATAGCATGTATAAGTATGGCTCCTACAGCATGTATTGTGAATAGGATAGGGTATCTCAGGTCAAGATCATCAACCAACGTCTAGTGATCAATATATAGTATAGTATGTATAAGTATGGCTCCTACAGCATGTATTGTGAATAGGATAGGGTATCTCAGGTCAAGATCATCAACCAACGTCTAGTGATCAATATATAGTATAGTATGTATAAGTATGGCTCCTACAGCATGTATTGTGAATAGGATAGGGTATCTCAGGTCAAGATCATCAACTAACGCATAGTGATCAAAAGAACAAAAAGAGCAGAGAGATTTAATCTTACCTTACTCATGAATTGACTACTGACGTCCATTTTATAGTCACCGTTTTCGTATATCTACAAAGAAATAAAACACTTACGTTCAGCATCATTCGTATTATAAGTTGTTGTTATGCTGATGCACAACAAAAGACCTGCACCACCCTGCTCCCTCAACGGAGCATCAAAACGAGTTTACACAGGCAATAGGAAAATATCCCACCACCATCACCAAACAAATCACTCCAATCTGCTTGGAAAATAATAAAATCACGCTTTTTAATCACGATACCGACGACAGCTTTGTAGCAGTTTTCGTGTGAGTGGGAAAGTTACTTTAGCCTACAAGCTAATTGGGGACAAAAAATGAACCAATCAGAAAGCGAGAAAACAGACACCATCCAATCACAATGGTTCAGTACGGAAGCCATTTAAGAGGCACAGTACAGTTACAGTAACGATACAATACGGTGCAAAGAAACCTCGTATACCTGTACAATAATCTGCCTGTACTCTATACTGTATCATCATCAATATATTTCACTTACCTTGTAACCCTTGACAACCACACCGTTACTTCTGCCAAACTCATCCATTTCAGGAAGAGCCCAACCTAACAAGATGGCGTCGTGATTGACAGGTCTAAGGACGTGAAGGCTCGAAGGAGGACACGGAGGACCTATGCAAGGATCATATAATAATCACTGAAAATGTTTAAGTAGAAATCATTTTTATCCAAGAAACAAGTACGCAAGCTATCTTATTTCATGGTCTTAACATTTACTCTTTTCAATCTCAAGTAAGAAAATATAGGTCAGAGTTATATTTCGTAAGAAAGGGTAACGATAGGGCGAATTCGTAGAAGTACTGTACTGAGGCGTACCGTATTTTACCGTGACCGTGTTTACGCGTTGTGCTTGGAAGAATCGCGCGAAAATAATGGGAAGCCATTTCAATGTTACAGTATGTCGTACCGTGTACGTGCTGTAAGTCAGTACCGTAAGTTTCTCACTCATACTAAAACAGCTCTGTGTGAAGCCATTTCAATGTTACAGTATGTCGTACCGTGTACGTGCTGTAAGTCAGTACCGTAAGTTTCCCTCTCATACGAAAACAGCTCTGTGTGAAGCCATTTCAATGTTACGGTATGTCGTACTGTGTACGTGATGTAAGTCATTACCGTACGTTTCCTCTTATACGAAAACCGTTCTAAACGAGACTTACCTCGTTGGCCAACAGGCTGAGAATGAGGGACTAGAGCCTTTGATTGACGTGGTTTGGGTTTATTGACAGGTTGAACAGAACTCCGGTGTACTTGTGAGGTGATTTGAGGTGGGGATGTCATAGGCTGTGATGGTATAGGCTGTTTTGAAGGGGACAACTGTGAAGTCATTCCATGCGACCTTGGTGATGACGCAGTCTGTTGCCTTGGTGACCGATGTGACGTCCGTGCACGTGGTTTTGTAGGAGAAGTGCTGGTGATAGGTGCGGCGAGTTTTTGTACTTCGGCAGGTGACATGTAAGGTGTAAATATTGGTTGTATATGCTGGTCTTTCCTCGGTGATACCACCGTTACCATAGCGACCGGCTGTTCCACGTGGCCTGATGGTACTAAATTGACTGTACCAGGGTGGGTGGGAAGGCTTGGATCAGCACTGGGAAACGATGGCATAGGTAAATGTGGTGACGAACCTGACATAAAGGACGACATTGGTTATATAATAGTCCATTTTACAGTTCATCACGCAATAGGGAACCAAAGCTATGTCTTTGCGCTACTTATTTACAGTAAATGTAAGGGGCTGATTCTTAATCCCCGATTTTTTCCAAGGGGTTTTCCTTTTAGTATTGTGTGTGTTTGATATTAAGGCAAATGAAGTCGTGTAGGATATATACTAATTTAACAGTGTTTATTTTACCTGATGTTTTGGGAGAAGGGACCTTGATGTTATCTAACATTCCTAAGATTTGTTCTGGGGCAGTACTGCTAGTCTGTAAAAAAAGATTCCATTAGATGGACATAAGAACTACACCACGCAACCAGCTGTGCGATAAAGGAAGTCCGCAAAGGATTGTTGTTGAAAATGAAGCCACCCTCACCCCAGGCTCAAATTTCCAAGCAGTGAATGAAATAAACGCCATAACCAGATAAGAAAGTCATGGATGGAATAACAATAGACTTTTGTCGATTCTCATAACGAATGTTTAAGTCTCAGAATTTTTTCTGAGCTTTCTACAAAGTAACAGTATATGTTACTTATTTCACTGAGAAGATCATTCGAATTTATTCATTACTTTATCCGCAGTACAAACCACTCATATGCATATATCAAAACGCGTTGTGATTGGTCAATTGCAGCTCGCGCCGGACAGCTGGAATAAGAAATAAAAACATTTGGACTGATGTAATGCGAAGATTATGCGTCCATGACACGTACCGGTAGAAGAAAAGAGGAAGAGGACACTTCTTCTACAAAGTTAGACGGCACCAGTCCAGTTTGGCCTGAAAACAAGTAACGTTATCTATTAAGAGCTTGAACTTGAAGTAATAAATCAAACACGAGAGATAGTGTTTCATCAGTGTATCCAAACACCGAGAAGGTTTACAACAACAGATTACATGGTACAAAATCATCCATTCTGGATGGCAAAAGATTGCGGCAGCCTTCAGAACAAAGTGACTTCAACCAGTCAACCTTGACTTTTCTTTGTTTTTGATGTCCCAGTGCACAGTTTGTCATCCAGCAAGGTGGATTTTGTACCATGTAACCTGTTGTTGTAAAAGGCCCATTTAAAACTGATGTTTGGCCAGTAAGCGTCCATTTACAAGATTAGGTTTGTATACCGTATGTTACCATGTGCCGTGATACACTGGTGTGTTAAAGCAATGTCATTAGATAACAATCGTCACGTGCGCCTTGAGACTGGCTTGCAAAAGAAGCCATTTGAGTGCTCCATGACGTGACACGTTGACGTTGTAATGTTTAGCTTTGTATGATAGGAAGAACCCGTGCCGTGACCATGAGTTTTTCACAGTCATACCAAATCTGCTCTAAGGTTTCCCAGAAAGGTCTGCATTGGAACCCAGGCTAAGTAGAGAATAAAATGCGCAATAAAATCGGGTTTAGTGAAATCGTTGACTTACTCAGTAACAATTTTAAAGTATTCTTTCTAATCAGAACCGTTTTTCAACCATTGCAGAACATTTGATACGGATCAGTGGATCAATTTTATCGAACCCTGAAACAACTAAAAGGCTAAGTAAAGAAAGCCAGGACACGGCTAACTCACAGATCGAATTGGAATTTATCATGCTGACTTTTGTGGAGGGAGGAAAACCGGAGAAAAACCCTCGAAGCAAAAGAGAGGACCAACAAACAACACTACTCACATAAGTCCTGAACCACAGTAGTGAGAGGCAACGTGCTAGCAGGACATGTAAACCATGTTTGCCATAAATAAATATTCTAGTGAGAGGAAGTACCAAGAGGTACCTTGCTTACCTTCCATCTCCGCCTTGTAATATCCATTCACGTCCACCTCCCCTATAACAGTCATAATGTCGCCCTTCTTTAAGGGTAGCTCAAGTTCTGGTCGTCCAGTAGTACAGGATTGGTAAGGGTTATAGTCAAATAAAGCCACATAACACTGTCTTTGTAGTTCTGGGTCTGCACATGAAGAACGTGGTGACATACTACTGTGTCCACTGGAGACGGTATCAGGCTGAAACAACAACAGTGATAGCAAATTTAAGATTAAGTTAGTAAATTCACTGTTATAATGAAAATGAATTGACAAAAAGTTCTTGTAATCCGAGGATGAGGACGACAACAGCAGCAGCAGCAGCAGCAACAACAACAACAACAACAACAACAACAACAACAACAACAACAGCAACAACAGCAACGACAGCAGGTATGGTAAATGGTAAAAACCGTAATAGTATGCAGTACATAGTAACAAGAAAGTATGGATGCGAGGATTAGAGGGTTGGTTAGCACTCGTTCACACGATTCAAAAGGATGTCATTAAAATTCATGAATTAAATTGAACACATAATTCATTCCAGTCCATTCAATTTAATTCATGAATTTTAATGCCGTATTTTTGAACCGTGTGAATGAGCACCAACCTAGAGGGTTGTATTACCTCACAGTTGCCGTTAGTAAGTCGTCCTTTAGCATTTCTTCTTTTCTCTTGGTCAGCCGTACCATTAGGCACTGAATGGAGATCACCGTCCTCTAGTTCTTCTACATAAAGACCAGGTACCAGTCCCCTCACGCCGTTCAACTCTGCCTCAAAGCAACCATTCGTGTCCATGTCTCCAAACACCATTAATTGATCGCCTTCTTTTAGAGTCAGTTCTGACTCAGGACATCCAGATACACTAGCTTTATGTGGGTCGTAATCGAAAATAGCTACGAAAATCTTGGGTAAAGGGGATTTGGACTGTAAACAAAGCATAACCGAACGTTAAACGTGTTATAAATAAAGAAAAAAGGGCACTAAAAAAGAACGGGTAAGAGAACTAAAAAACTCATATTTTACAACCACAACCCCCCTAAGGGGCTCTTCCATTGGGTTCGCTCCACACACACTACCACTACATTCAGTATTTACAACACACAACACTCAAACTCACATGTTGATTTTTCGCTAACGCGCGAAAAAAGATTACATTCTTTTATATACTTTTTCAATTATCAAGCAACCATACCTTTGATTTAGGACTAAATTGAGCATCTGGACGAGGCTTTGCGTCGACAACATCCTAAAAACAAATAAAAAAATGATAAAAAGCACACTCGTCCAAATTAATTCCAAATCTGATGAACTCGGCCGTCGACGGAGCGATTTTTCTTTATTTGGAGGTCTCAATTACTTGCGCATAATGTATTTGCATGTACTGATTTGTTTCCAACATTACATTTATCGTTTATTTATTTATTTTTTCATAAACATATTTATTTTCATATTAACCCAAGAGCAGAAGCTCATCTAGAGGGTCTATATGCCTATTTACAAACAATAATAATATGAGTAACAAAAAATAAAAATTAAAAAAACACACACACACGCACACACAAAGTATAGAATTATTTAAAGTAGACAGATACAGAATTATGCCGAGAGAAAATGTCTAGATTCTATTGTTGGACGGGACAAAATAAAGATTCATTATCAGAAAAAGAATTCATTAGAGCCATGCAACAAGAAGAAGATTTTTTCTTATATGATAAATTAGACCACATTTTAATAAGTTGAGCAGCAGAGGTAAGTAATTTGGCGTGTTCAGGAGAATACCGGGAACAAAATAGAAAAAAGTGTTGAACTGATTCTTCAACACCAATTTGACATTCACATTCCTGGCTTGAACTACGATTAATTTTGAACAAGTACGAATTTAATGCACAACAACCTAAACGCAACCGAATGTGTAACACAGAGGCATAACGAGTAAGAGATATGTTAGAAATTTTGTTATATTCATGAGGGTAAAAAATCCGTCATTGAGAAGGTCACCAACTGAAGTTCTGTCCATTTCAACACAACAGTTCTCTATCATTCATAACATTTTTTCATTCTTTCCTAAATTGCATTCATTTATTCGAATATCAAAATTCTTTCATTTCTTTCATTCCTATCATTCCAATTGCAACGGACGGAAAGGGGGTACTTCAGTAATTTTATTGATCATTAAAAAACCTATACAAAAGCAATAATTGCAAAGTTAGCTCACCTTAGGGCTATCTTTCTCGTCTCCATCCCGCTGACTAGAGTATTTTACAAAGTTTTCAGGGCTATAGCCGTAGCTTCGTATCTTGGACAAGTCATCCAGGGTTGATGTGGCAATAGCGTGTCTTAGTTCACGTATCTCATCGTTCAGTTTATCGATAAACTCATCCTTTTCTTTACAGGCTTTTTTGAGAAGAGCCACTTTGGCCTGAGAAAGGAATACAGTGAAAAAATCCATAAGAATTAAATGATTTCTTTGCATGCTTTTTATAGAAGAACCACAATAGCCTGAGAATGGGATACAGTGAAAAAATGCATAGAAAACTGAATGAGAAACAAATATTTGTTGCGAACGAAAGAGGTAGTGTTACCTTTAGTGTTGGGATTTGCATCTCAAAGTCATCTCGTTGACGAGTGAGTTCAGCAGCCTGTCAATAACAATTACGATACGATTGATCTAACGAAAACAGACATGTTCGCGATACAACAGCACAACTACTACGATGGTATCGTGGACGCGTATTTTAATTGGATGAGCAATAATCTAGCTATATGATTGGTTGAAAAGATTTCTTACCCTGGGTTCCGTATCTCGCTACTCCGATTACGAGAGCAATTTTTTTTCAACTGTCACATTATTATTGGATTAGGGTTTTCTCAATATTTATGCTAATTAGCATGATGTTGAGGTTAAGCATTTTGTAAAGCTGTTTTGAATTCTCTACTTTCACATGACCCATAATGCTTTGCGGTCTTGGGGGTAACCAGCAGAAGAAATGTATGCAATAATGACTAAAATTTGTTGGGTGAGCTCGCAAAACCAGCTTAAAATTGCATCAGAACATCAACAACAGGATAAAGGAAATACGAACAAGTTTAAGTAAATGTAGAGACATTTTGTCGATACATCGTTTGTAAAATTACAGACCCATGTATTGACAAAATAAAAAATGTCGTTAAATTCGTTTATAAATTTGTTCAAATTTTCTTTATCTTTTTATGGTAAATTCTTATGCATTTTAAAGCATTTTTAAGCTGGTTTTACGAGCTCACCAAACTAATTTTGGTCATAATAGCATTATTTTCCCCAAAACGCAAACCATTATGGGTCATGCGAAAGTATCGAATAGCTAATCCCTGTTCTATAGTTCTTTTTGTGGAAGAAAAGTTGAAATACAGTGTCAATGACAGGTTTCTTTTACGATTCCTCAGAAAAAGAAGCTGGCACGTTGAATTTCGATGCGTACTTAACCACTTAACTTCGTCTCCATAATTAACATAAATGTTGAGAAAACCTTTATGAAGTGTAAATGTCCTGAATACTTATACGATCAACTGATATTAAAAATGGCATTAACGCTGGATATTAACAAAACGACCTACCTTTAATCTAAGAGTATGGAATCCATCTTCTAACTTGATGTATTCTCTAAGATTAATAGTTATTAAAAGACAACATTGTATTGTGTCGTTTAAATGATCAAAATTATGTAAGGTGATGAACGAGTGTTGACAAGTGTGTGGAGGCAATGTGGAGTGTTAGAATGTGAAAATATAATAAAATTTAATTTAAATAATTAAAAGGAATTAAAAGTGAAGTCTCGTAGGCTTTTTCCTATCACTCCTAATGGAAGAAAAATCGGGTAATGCTGGATGATGTTCACGTTAAATTTGTTGCTGGCTTTTTTTTTTTTTTTTTTTTTCATTTTGTGATATCAGCCACAATGTCATGTTTTTTATTGTTCAAGGAATGATTTTAAAACGCTAACTCTGTAAGAACCAAGTTAAGGCCTGTTCACAAAGGGGATTTTTCCTGTGATTTCGGGGTGCGATTTTACCGCGATGCAAAATTGCAGCAAGCCCGCAGTGGAATCGCCAGCTGTTCACACGTGCGATTTTGTATCGCAGTGAAATCGCAGCAAACCGCAGTGAAACCGCCGCAAAAGCCACAGCAAAGAATGCACCCCAAAATCATAACAAAAGTCGTACGTGTGAACGGGCCTCTGCGATTCTAGTATGGGCGGTGGTGGGGGAGTAGGAAACAGTTGCGTAATTGTTGTTAATTGAGTAAAGAAACTTAAAGTATGAAAATAAAAATGAAATAACAAATCACATTTATTAATAACCACATTAAGACACAACAATGTTAGATGAACAGCAAAATGACACAACACATTAATTATGAATAACAGTGTTATAAATAAATGTTATTAAAACGTTAAAATAAAAGATCTTGTTAGATCAGCACGGACAGCGCTTAGAGAACAACAACAGCAACAAATACGACACTATCAAAGTAAAATTACATAGGCACACATATAACAACAATAAAAAATTAAAATAAAGATTAATGGAAAGTTAGTTGAGTGAGGTGATCATAAAGCAACGTAAGATGATAGCGATGGCGGTCACGTAAGCAAGGTTTTGATATTAGTGTTAAACAAAGGTCTTTACTAACACACCGCTGTTCGGCAGACACTGTAGACGACAAACCACAGGGTGACCAAACCAAGCTTGTCCACTTATCCACATAGAGCAGTTAGAGTCATCGATATCAGTTTTTATGTAGGAACATTTATAACAAATTAAATTTTGATTTACAGACAAAAAACCTTTAATGCAATAATAATAATAATAAAAAAGAAATTTGGGATTCGGGAAATAAAATAAAAAGACAAGCGTTGCATAACAAAACAAATGGTTTTTATTTTGACTGTCCAAGAGAACGCTTTAGTGTTTATAGCCAAGATAATCTATATTTAATTTTCGATTTAATAGTTTACAAAAATATTTACATAACTTTATTTTATATTCTTTAGTTCAACATGAACCTGACCAAACCACAGGTAGCTCAATACCGTTTACATTGTCTGTTTAGATATATATTATGGTTTAGTTTAAACCACAGGTATCCTAAGATAGTTTTATTTGCTGTTTAGACATTATGGTTTATGTTAACCACAGGTATCCCAAGATAATTTTATTTGATGTTTAGACATTACGGTTTAATATAAACCACAGGTAGCCCAAGATAATATTATCTTATGTATTGATACATTATGGTTCCATGTTAGTGTTATTGTCCCTCTTGCATTTACTTGGTTGAAGACAAGTTTATTTCGGTCGCTGTTTACGTTTTAGTCGGCCAAGGAACGAGCTGCTTCGTTTGACGCGATCTTCTTTATCTCGAGTAGGAGAGTCAGACTGGGGCGGAGTGGAGCGAGAAGGCGAGGGCCTGGAGAGGAGGGTTAGAGCAGAAGCTTGCATCACGAGTAAGTAAAATATGTCTAAAGTTGTTACTAGTATAAGAGCAGTATAACACATACTGGTAGGGTTACTATTGTAGGTTATTAACGTTTAGCTGGAATCAGTAAAAGTTGATCTGCGGTTCAATTTATTAAGTGTAAATATCATTATCATCAGTATTATATAGTTCAGTGAATGTCAATGATAAAAGAAAAAGAAACGACCACAAGGTACGAGAAACTAAATACGACAGATAGCACAAAACGTTGCTAAAGCGCTAAAATAAAGGGTAATACATATTATAGAAGGTAACAGTTATTGTGGGACAGGTTATATTTGCGCTTACTTACACAAGTACATGTATACTACACTTAGCGATGTATCACTCAATACTAGATGTTACAAATAAGCTGTCTGTCCGTGCTGACTGAGTACAAACAACAGTAACAAAGTAGAGTGGATAAGTTAAAGAAAGCCCTAAGCATGGGGAACAACTGATGAATTTTGCGAAGGTTGATTACGTCAGCCAGTGTCAAGAGCTCGTGCTCTTCTGTGTCGTGCTATGCTATAACTGGCGTGTAGCAATGGGATTGCATGAAAATGAGTGCGCTTGCCCTGCGATCCCGATTGGCTAGCAAAAGAAGCCGTTTGAGTGTTCCATGATGTTACACGTTAAAATGTTTCGCTTTGTATGTAATCCGTGCCGTGAGTAACGGTTATGCGAAATCTGCTCTAGACGACACGCACGATGCAATGTATCATGTGATCTCTTGCTATCAGTATTATAATAGGTATATGTCAATGACGCACCTGTTACGATCCTCTAGTTCTGCCAAACGAGTCTCTAGTGAATTTCTTTCCTGGGTAACTGCTGCTAATTGTTGTAGGAGTTCGTTTTTCTCGGCCTCCAGCTTGTTGTACTGTACTTGTACGTAGTTACGCTCGTGCTGCGCATCTAATGTCTTGTTCTGAGCGTCTTGAATTTTCTGCTCCATTTCACCAGCCTAAAAATACGTGACAGGTTATTTGTAAAAATCTGAAAATTGCGTGGCTTTTATAAACAACTTGTCGTATACAAGAAAGCCCTATTATATTATATTATTTCGTATTATGTAAGACATTATTATCGAGTGTCACACCAAGTTACGCAATTATTCTTTATAGTCACGCAATGGTAAATATTTTCTCAAAGAATGTGCGACATGGTGTGACAAGAAACGACATCACGCCTATGAACTAGAATGTTACGTACAATCACTCTTAAGAATACCTATAAAGCTGCAAAGTGTGACGTCATTCGAACGAAAAATAGACTTCCGGGTCCAAATATAAAATCGTTTCTGCAGAGATTTTTAAAATTTTTATTCCGTTGCATGATTGTTCATATATATGTTGGAGAAACACAATAAATCTTAGGATCAAGTTTTTGCAAGATTTTAGCGTTCTTTTTGTGAGGTTCGACCCGGAAATACGTCACAACTTTGGAGCCCTATTAACATTATATCAACTCCTCTAGATTTAAACGTGTTTGACAAAATATTTAGGATAGCGTGACTTTAAACAAAAATAAATGATTTAGTAAATTGATCGAGTGGGAGGGCCGGACGGGAAGATATTTGGCTCGAGTCCATTGACGTATGGATAGAGCGCAGCGAGTTGATAAGCGTTTTATTATATGACCGGTTTTCAGAAAGATTTAGTTTAAAAATTTTGTTTCTTCCCTCAGCTTCTTAATAATCATACAACACTTACAGACCTCATCACGTTATTTTTGTTCGTAATGGTTTTCACAACAGCGAGCGCCTAGTTTCCAACTGATGGTCCTAATCCTCCCGATTCCCTCAGTCTTAAGAAATTAGGACCAGAAGATCACGACGATCATATGGCAATATAACATATCCGGTCATCCCGATCGTCTGGTAGTGTTTCCACATGATCGCTGTCCCGATTGTCTGGACATAACCTGAATCAACTAGGGTGATCGGGACAATTCGGATGACTAAATGGAAACCAGCCTTTTGACATTAGTGACTGAATGCACGTGACATTCTAGTCCTATGATGTGACACTGCTTTGTGTCACGCTATGTCACGCATTCCTACCGCAGCTTTTAAATCCATCTGGTTCTTATGGGCCATAGCATATCTTTGTTCCAGTTCATCTCTCTGTAGTTCCATGACCTTGTTATTACGCAAGAAATCGTTTCGTTCTGATTCAACCATTCGTCCTTTTTGAAGTAAATCGTCTCGTTGATCCTCTACGATTTTAAGTTTATTCATCAGGTCGTCTCGTTCTTTTTCAACGCTCTCCATGTCCTGTAGATGATTCTGTAATAGAAAAGACTTCGTGAGAAATCGTACGTCAGAAATTTGAAACGACACCGGTCGGAAGCCGACGCGGACAGCCGAAAAAGTGACAGACAAATTTTGCATATTTTTCAGTTTATGCAGAGAGGGTTAGCCTTCGTGGAATGCAATTCATTTGTTAATTGGGAGGGGGGAGAGGTGACAGGAGTTGATCATATGAAACAACAAATCATTGTTAAATTGAACGGTTTATAAAATTATACCTGTAATACTGAGATGTTGTACTCGAGTTGTTTAAATTCATTTTCGGTTTTTTCTAATTTTTTAACCTGGAAAAGAAAAGAAGTCATATGAGTCATGATTTAGGATATCTATTCTTCGTTCTATTCATCCATCGCACAATAGAATAATAGCATAAACAATAGAGAACAATACAATAGAGGCCGTAGGTGTTGATTACCTTAAACATGACGGGTCTAGAAAACTGTTCTATATCCCAGCATTCAAGGACCGCGGAGCAACATTTCAAGTGGGGGGGGATGCTAAATAGTGACGTTGTAAGAGAAACTTGATGGAGGCTATCTACTTGAAATATATGAATCTGTGGCTAAAAGGGGGTTATAGCCCCTGCGGCCCCCCCGTCTCCGCAATGGCGGAGTGGCATATTGACAAACAGCCAATCTATATTGCTTTTCTTAAATATATTTTTCATATTTCATAACCATCAAATATAGGAAATCTCTGTCCTTCGATATCATACTCGTGTTGCAACTTTTTAATCAATCAGAACACGCGTAGTATACAAGGTATTTCTCAAAAGCGGGGTCGTAGCAGAACCAAAACAATTGGGGGGGGTGGTACGTTATTGTTTCAACTATGGGAGATGAATATTTTAAATATTTTATACGTATGAAAAAAATGCCGGGGCGATTGGATCTCTCTTTGGTCCCATACTTGTTACGGCCCTGAAAAGGTAATGAGTAGCATCATTGCGAGGCCGTAGAGGGTAGTCTAAGTTCCTATTCTACAGTAATGCCTTTGTGTGATCTAATCTTCACTTACCTTATCATTTAGTTGTTTGTGTTCTTTTTCTAGTGTGGAGTACTTAGACTGTAAGCCAGTGAGCTTGGAGTCCGAACCTTGTAAGTTACGAGTTTGAGACTGAAAGAAAATGATAGGGATATTATTTCCATGCAGTGAAAAGCTCACTACTTTTCCATCCTTCCTTCCATTCATACATCTTTCCATTTATCTTCCTTTCATTCATTCATTCATTCATCCATCCATCCATCCATCCATCCCTTCCATCCATCCATCCATCCCTTCCGTCTTTCCATCTATCTTCTTTCCATTCATTCATCCATTCATCCATCCTTCCATCCATATTTCCATTTTTGTTTTAGTCATTTACAGTCTCTTGAATAGCTTAGTTATCATTCTAGACGTACTTGAAGGTTCATATAAGAAGTTTCTATTCGTTTTCGCTGCTTTTCAGCGTTACTTGCTTCAGCTTTCCACTGATCCACCTAAACAAACGAACAAATAAAAATCTGAGTACCCTCTGATATACATGGAACATTTCATCTACAACTGCCCATGTAAGGTTTGAAGTAAAAATCTTACCTCGTAGCTCTTCCTGTTCAACTCTCCAATCTGAAAGGGGGAAAAAACAGACCTAAATTTAGGTACTATTGAAAACTATGAATTTTCAATTCAAGTCTAGTGTTGATGATCGAACTTAATCAGAAAAAGGATGTTTCCTACTGACCTTATTAAGGAGTTCTCTTTCTTTTTTCTGATTCTGTTAACAAATGAGGAGTATTAGAGAGCTTCATATCGCCTTCTTGGGTACACAGAGTGTCAGGGTGCGGAGAGGGAGGGGGTTGGGTACCCTTGAGGTTTTTCAGATCGAAGAAAGAGTACGAGTACATCACTTATAGAGGGACGTCGACGACTATACATCCTTTTGATAAATCCAAAAATAGATTATTTTCTGCACTTGATGTCAAAATTATTCTTTTGAATTCCACTTAATTTCTTTTATTGTATGGAGCTTTTGTTTATTTTAAATAAAATTCAAATTTGACGTCAAGCGCGGAAAATAACGTACTGAAGGATTTATTAAAAGGATCTATTACAATATATTTTTTTCTGAAATCTTGTCGTAAAGAGGGATGACGATGACATTTATGGCAACAGTGTTAAAAGACAGTCGAACACGTTTTTAAGCATGAGCACTGGTCTAATCATAAAAAACGCCAGTCGTACTCATTCTGGTTCTGTTTCTTCAATCTGAGGTTCTCTTTTGCCTTGAGCACGGTTAGACATATGTCACGTATCAAACGATTTTTTATCAAATTATTTTGTATTTTTCTCTTTTAGGAAATCGAGAATCGTGGTCACCGCAGTGAATTCGGGAAAGCTCTTATTTAGTGAATACCAAAACAGAAAATGAAACGGAATGGTAAAGTGAATAAAATAATAATGTTAACAAGATAATACTGTTCAGATAATTATTACGTACCTCTTGCTTAAGGAAGGCGATATCATCCTCCTAAGGTAGTAAGGTAAGGTAAGAACTGTTAGTTAGAAATAAAAGTACACAAAGAACAAAGTTCAACTCGACTTACCAAAATTTTGATTTCTCGCTCTCTGCGCTCCAGCTGAAGAGAAAAACAAATAGAAGTCTCAATGATGCGTTACAACGTTAAACAGAATAACAGGCAAAGCGGGGTGCCTAAGTTAAAGTAGGGGGTTGAGGAGCAGGCTGTCTATAGCTACACTAAGAATTCAATTTAACTCTAAGAGAACTAGTTACGCCTACATACCAAGGCTTGTTTTTCTAGTTCGGATGCTTCAGTCTAAAAGAAGAAAGATATCTTATTATACAGCTGTAGGTTTAGTATTTTAGTTTAGTTTAGTATGGCACCGTGACTCAATGGCCTCCGTATTCAAGCATTTGATTGGCTGGTGTCTGTTTTCTTGCTTTCTGATTGGTTCCGAGGAAAAGCCATTTGACAATCACGGTACCGTACAGGTCCCACTTATACGAAAACTTCACCACTGATGGGCAAGGTCGCAGCTGCCAACAAATTTTTTTCACTACTTTCGTTAAACCCCTAATGCTTTGCGCCTTTGGAGGGTAACCAGTAGAAGAAATGTATGCTATTATGACAAAATTTTGTTTGGTGAGCTCTTAAAACCAGTTAATAATGCTTAAAAATGCATCAGAATTTACCGAAAACAGGATAAAGGAAATTTGAATAAGTTTATCAGTAAATGTAGAGCACTTTTTGTCAATACATCGTCCGTAAAATTACAGACCGATGTATTGACAAAATAAAAAAGTTTCTAAATTCAGTTATAAACTTATTCACATTTCCTTTATCCTGTTTTGATAAATTCTGATGCATTTTAAAGCGCTTTTAACTGGTTTGCGAGCTCATCAAACAAATTTGTCATAATAGCATACATTTCTTCTACTGGTTACCCCAAGGCGCAAAGCATTATGGTTATTCGAAAGTAGAGAATCCCAATAGGCTCACCCTAATCCTTACCCAATAAAGGAAACAATAGAACGAGTAAGCAATCATAATTCTATTATTTGTTTTATCCAATGGAGAATGATCTTCTGAGAAGCTGCTACATTACCGCTACTAATACACCAACATTATTTTATATCAAGACTAATTCAAGGTTTAATACTAATACAAACACGTTTTCAAAGCGAGCATTGAAGTATTACCTTCATGGAACGTATAACGTTCTCTTTATTCTAAAACAAAAACAAACCACAACAGTTAAGCTTTAGGAATCATTCATTGAACACTATTCAACACTTTCTAATTAACTAATTACCAGTTCGTCTTACCATTCTTGTGTTTTTCACCCATTCCTTAAGAAATAAAATAACAAGGCCTAACAGCCATGTTGGTGCGTACATAACAATAGAGGCTAATGAGAAATCTTTTGACAGCTGTACACTAGCTATGACGTCACGTGAAAACCAAGAATATGAAAATTATATCAATCATAGCAATTTTTTTCGCACAATACAGGTGTGAAAGGAGATATGAGGTAACCCCTTTCGAGAATATCTCCTAGATCGAATACACGTTTCCCGAATTCACTTGAGTGACCACGAAACAATGGTTCCAAGACGAGGCAGAGCTTGATATTTTCATACATTTACTGTATTTATCAAGTTTCGTCTCGTCTTGGAACCATTGTTTTCGGTCTACTGAAAAGGGTGGAGGGTAAGAAATTGTTCAACAAACTTTTTTCCAGGAACCCCCTAAAATTTTCTTTCTGGGTTCCTTTACATCACTTTAGATCCTACTGACAGATAACAGATTTTTTCGACAATTGTTAGACAAGTGGGGAGTAGCTCTTCGTGCAATGATCAGCTTGAAAAATGATGAGAAAGGACGCGAGCTTAGATCGCGTATCAGCTCGTTTCATGACTCTGCGACGCACATTTTTTAGTATTTTGGCTTGTGTCAATCCAACTTATGACTTTTTAGTTAGTTTGACTGGTGGATGCATAAGCACCAGACGTCTAGAAACGATAAGGTCGCAAAAAACATGAAACGGGCTGCAAGCGTGACATGTAGATAGTGAGAAAGCGTGACATTAATGTGCGTCATGCAAAACAAATATAAACATAACAATATGCCAACCACCTGCTAAAATAGATTACTATATTAATGACACACTTGCAATACATATTCATACTGTCTATTCCTGGTTGAAGAATAACCAATTTAAATCCAGATTTAAAATATCATATCAACACTAAACGGAATTCGATATATTCTTTTTCCTTTCTTCGCCCATCTTATAATTTCATTGTATATTTAAACGCAGCTGAAGTTAAATATTGACATTGCTTTCCTGATAACTCTAAGATCATTACACCAACACTATCAACGTCTACACTTACTATTGCTTGTATTTCGATGCTACATATGATACAGTTAGGATATTTTCCACAAACCGGCCACTCAATCATGTTCTTCCCTATCGGGGCACGATTGTCAGTAGGATCTAGAAGCCCGATGTTAAGAAAACCACCTCGCAGAGTTTTAGAAAAGTTCGCCAACTTTTTTTCTAATGCGACTATGACTTCTACTTGAACATGTTTCTCACGCTCGTGAAAGAAAGAAATGTTTCTTTCAAACTGTTTGAGTATTCTTGACAGCTGAGCTGTTTCAGGTTTGACCGACTTGGTTTTCAAAGTCGTTGGTGTTCTGCCAGGATAACTGTTCTTTAGCTTTAGACTCAAAGAATCTATAGCATCAGTACAACTCTCTTTGATTGTATCCTCTGGTGTAAGGTATCGGTCGTTACGTCCAATGACCATGGAACTAGAAGTTCGTGGTAGTGATGGAAGACATCTTAACTCAACATTGTCATACTTATCCATAGTTTTCTCCAAAAACATTTCGTTTTTGGCCTCACTTTTAGACATGACTAACTACAATCCTCCTCATACAATCCTCCACCACATGGCACCATAACATAAGACCTTCATAAGATATCCCCTTCCTTCAGTCTTAACCCTCAGTCTTTTCTGTTGACTTTTCAGAATCAATAACAAAGTCTTGGCACTACTCCAACAATAATTAAACGTTATATGCATATGTTTTACCGTTGTAAATAGCATTAGCTTTATTGGTCTATGTGAATTGAACGCGTAACAGGTAACTAGTCTGGGGAATGTGTTCTACTGCCAACCATTGTTATGGCAATGTCTATAATATTATTAACAGTGTCAAATGTATGGTACCGAATTAAGCTGCGTCTACAATTTTTCCTGGATAACATGCCAGCTTTTCCTTGTAAAGAAATATTAATTATTAGTTCCTAATCTCGCACGCTCATTTCTGTCAAAGCAAAATCGAGACTGGAATCGATTTTTTTGTTTCTCCGCTGATTGAAAGGCAATGTGGGCACAACTGAAACTTGTCAAGAAAAACCAGTTGATCGTCTACGCGATCAGGAAACTTGTCAAGGAAAAATTGCTCGTGTAGATGCGGCTTTACAGCACGTACACGGTATGATATGCTATAAATGAAATGGCTTCCCATTACAGCGATTTGTACGAATGGGAAACGTACGGTACTGACCTACAGCACTTACACGGTACGACATGTCATAACATTCAAATGGCTTCCATTAATATTCTGTTTTCATACGAGTGGGAAACGTACGGTACTGACCTACAGCACTTACACGGTACGACATGTCATAACATTCAAATGGCTTCCATTAATATTCTGTTT
>JANTNT010176288.1:0-18886 GCA_024752375.1 Entacmaea quadricolor
ATTTTTGTATTATTTTGTTTGTTTTTTTTTATTTTTTTAATTTTATTTATTTTTTTTTTTGTTTTTTTTATTTTTTTTTTTTTTTTTTTTTTTTTTTTTTTTTTTTTTTTTTTTCGCCGGATGTAAACTTTAAATGTGCGTCATTGCACACGATCATATTCCACTTTTTCTCCGTTGCACGCACCACATATTTTTTCCAAAATGTCATAAGATTAAGGATACACATACTGCCGTAATAATAAATCTGGTGGGTCAGCATTAAATTGCGATCAATCCTATAAACTTTATTAACTCCAGAAAATAACATTCTTTAATTAATAATTAGTATATGGCAAGCGAGGAACACTACCTTCGCATTAGTTGTTACTTTCATGGACATTATTACTAAGCGAGAATCGTATTGTATTTACTGTGGCATCTGAGAGATTTACATAACACAGAACTAACGAGAACCGAGCAACATACTGCTTGATATGTTGCAACAAACGAACCTCGGGATATAATAATGTTAAGGTGGTAGGTGATACATACAAGACTATGCAATCTTTATTTCACCACATTAGGGCTTCTAGATCCTTGTGTTCGAGTTAACACTTGTTCCAAATTGGAAGCAGAAGCACTTACAACAATCAGTGCTGTTAAAAGGCCTTTCAACAACTAAATGATCCGTTAAAATCATATTCCACAATTGATAAACATCCAACCTTTATACTCACTGAAAGAGAAGCGATATTTCTTTCTGAAG
The DNA here is from genome assembly GCA_024752375.1 of Entacmaea quadricolor. NCBI lineage: Eukaryota > Metazoa > Cnidaria > Anthozoa > Actiniaria > Actiniidae > Entacmaea > Entacmaea quadricolor. The sequence goes on from JANTNT010176288.1 coordinate 746, forward strand.
TGTGGCAGAGTTCGGCTACAGACCGACGGTATCTTTAACTTTAGGAAATTCTGCAGGTCCACGAACAGTTATGGTTCGGGTTGAATACATATCATTATCGTTAATTGCCTGCGGGTAAATTAACAAGATTTATATAATGTACTTTGCGGGCTTCCTGTGGTTAGTCAAATATCGTATATCTTGATAGTGTCGATTTGATGTCAACTTCTGTTCGAACTGAGAGTCATGTTCTACTATTGTGCGCATTTTACTCGACATGCAAGTTAAAAGTATCCAATGCTTGGTAATAGAAAGGGAATCTCTTTGTCCATAAAATATTTTGGCCAAAATTGATAGCTTTACCTAACTGTTGACATTCAAATCAAACTGACATACATATTTAGCGCTACTTAGAATTATTGAAGGCCTATTACTTTTCAGCTTATTCCAGCTGTGCTGTGAATATTTTTTCCTATCTTTCATATCGCATTGCGGAGAATTTTCGTTGCCGGCCCTCTTGTACGGGCTCTTTTTGTAACCTAAATCACTAAGGAGAACTTCGTAAAAGCCATTGTGACTAGTAATACAGAGAGAAAATTGTTTAAAAAGAGCAGAACCTCATTAGCGATCGATTGATTAGCTGCGAGAAATTTATATTAGTTTCTAAAGTATAACCCGGGACCGTGGAGACGTCAGTTCCTTCGCGAAACTCCAGAATGTATCTTGTTTTTCTAACAAGGAAAAACCCTAATTAATATTAACGTTGTTAATGAGAAAAGTTTGCGCGCATCTCATTACGTAACTCGGCACAGGCTCTTTCTGTCAAATCTAACTCGGCCGCCACATTGTACTGCATTATACTATAAGGTTGATGTGTTTTCATCCCTCAAAACCATTCAGTAATTGACCAAACATCCTTTATAACATGGGCCACTGCATTTAATTTTTGTACTCCCGGGTTTAGGATGTCGAAGTTTTTCTTCTGATCCCCCAAGATTTCCTCTTCACTTTTTCCCCCCTGGACAATGGTCAATTTTGGAAAGACCCCCAGGATTTCTACGTTTCTATATTTTTATTTCGATCTTACCCCCAAGATTTTCCATTTTCTTCTCCCTGACCCCCAGGATATCAAGTAACTTTTGACCTTATACCCCCAGGATTTCCAGTAACTTCTTACCTTATACCATTTAATTTCAATCCTTACTGCCAGGATTTCCGGAGGTCCTCAACCCTGGGGGTGCTAAAATTAAGTTCAATGGTCCAATAGAAGTAGAACTTTCGCTCGGTAATGCTTCCTGTTCGGCATTCTAATTTTAGTACAACTAAAAGTGGCATATTTGTCAAGTGATTACATTTCTTCAAAATAATTTTCCTTATAAAATAACAATTGTAGATTTATAAATGAGAGTTTTAACGTGCTGTTACACTAGGCAATTTTTCCTGCAGCACTTCTGTCGCAATTAATTTGTTGCTATTGTAGATAAAAATAGTGCGTTGCAGTTGCAAAATCTGGGTATGTTACACCAGGCAATGTTTCTTGCAATTTGTCTCACAATTTTGTTTAAGATAAAAATAGTGCGTTGCAGTTGCATTGAAACGGGGTATATTACAGTAGGCAAAGGACTTGGATAAACACGATGCACGAATAAAATCGATTGTTATTGTTTACACAAATCGTTCAAAATTCACAAATCGCAATGTCTCGCAATTTCGTTGCGAAAAGTAGAACTCCTTTGTACATATCGCAACGGTTGCGAGTCGACTTCTTTGATATGTTACACTAGGCAATTTCTCTTGCAACTTGTTTTGCAACAAAATTGCGAGACACGTTAGGAGGAAAATTACCTAGTGTAACAGCGCCTTCAATCAAAATACAGTCATTACCAGCCTTGTTTTCATGCTTAACAGTAGCCCAGGGTTCCCAAAGGAATCATGAATCAGTGATACTCCAGAGCTAGTTTTATTACAAACGAATGAGCTATAAAGAATAAAACATGAATTCCCTTTTGTTTTACACACACAACTTTCTAAAAATGTTTAGCGCTAAATTATTTTTTATAAAAAGGCAAGGAACTTGAAAAAAATTGACTGGCTACAATTCTACAGCTAAAGTGCAAGCATACAATGTTCCAGCTAGAGAATGGCTACCAGTTGAAACAGAACAACATCAAGGAAAGTAGAGTGTGCTCACCAGGGCTTGAAATAACGGCCGTATACGCTGGTCAAGATGACAAGCCAAAAGCATTTTTACGAGTCATTGCACACTTGTGGATGGTCAAGTCAAAGATCAACTCTAATTCCTTTAAAACGACTGACCGTTCAATATGACCGTTCAAAAACAAATTTGACTGGTCAAATACCAAATTTAGACGGACATTGACTAGTAACCAACTAATATGTCAAGCCCTACTCATTATGAAATGTTTGTGTTCCTTAAAACTACCTAGACAAAAAACTTTCTTGACTATCTGTGCTAGTTTGCTCAAGTCCCATCGATTTACATTGAAAAGGTTGCTTCATTTAGGCTTGAGGTTAAGTTTTTTTTAATTGTAACAACTCTCATTAACAACTTCCCCCTTCTTGTGTTAGCGGTTGTTGTGAGTCATTTTCAGCAAGAGGCGAGGATCTATTTGATCTACAAAATTTAATTAATAAAAAACCGCTAGAACCAATTAGAAATACTTATTCTTCTTTTGTCTTGTCAGCGTGGTGCCTTTGAAGTGCGTCGATCCATTTGGCTGGGTTGGCGGCCAAGAACGTACTCTTGACTTGTGATGGAACCGAGCCCTTGACCTGGCAGAGTAGGGTGACTTGGGAACCACCATCAATTGGACGAATGACTAGACCAGAAGCTAAGTAGAACAATCTATGAAGTAGGAGGAAAGAAAACATTACATTGTGGTCTTGACAAGTGAATTGGCAGATATGCCAAATGCACAGATGTGAAGAGCGCATACATGTGAAGGTCAGACATGTAAGAGCAAAGATCGTGGAGGGCAGATCTGTGAAGAGCGCAGGCACGTGAAGAGCACAGACATGTGATATGTAAAGAGAACAGACATGTGATGAGCGCAGACATGTGAAGAGGGCAGACAGGTGATGGCCACAGACAGGTGAATAGCGCAGACATGTGCACGCAGGTGAGTATACTCTATTGTTCGGCATTTCGTGAATGTAGGTGAAGTAATGAAAGGAACGCCTTGTAGTCAAGGTCTTTATTATAAGCACTTTGCTAATATTAAACCGTATTCCTATAAGAAAGAAATCCATTTCCAAAAGAATCAAAAGTCGGCCAAAAAATTGAAGTTATTTTGATTGACCAAGCTTTCGACCTACCCGCTCATCTTCAGGCCAAAAAGAAGTGCATATCATTATCTCGGAGAAACATTCATTCGTTATTCACAGTGTATGTCCATAAGTAGTTGAACAAGGACTACTTACTTGAGCTGTTTGTTTTTGTTGTTTTCGACTTTAGGATGTGTGGTGTTTTTCCAAGCAGAAGCGTAAAACTGTTCTTCAGTGTCTTGTTTGTCTTGAACAGCCAAGAAAAGCTCTCTCTTTTTCACAGGACTACAATTTCAATAAGAAGGTTTTAAATATTGAAGTAAAAAGTGTTTTGATAAGTAATGCCTGGTTTTGACTTATGAAATAAGTATAAGCAAAGTACGCAAGCTAAGTAATACCTTGCTTACTAAGATGCGGTAATACGGAGAACAAATTCTTGCAGCCTGTTGCGCAACATTGTTGCGTTGCAAGTTGCAAAACGAATGTTGCCCGTATTAACACTCCGCGCGCAACAAACTTTGTATCTTTCCTATATGAGAAGAAACTCTCGAATGCAGCCTGATAGACATTGTATCCTTAAACTGACTTTGTCTTACTCACCAATACACCAGGTTTGATGTTTCTATGGTTTCCAGTACTGATACTCTCTCTATTGCATACACATACTCACCAGTACACCAGGTGTGATGTTTCTATGATTTCCAGTACTGATACTTTATCGAATGTTTTGTCCCAGTCCTGTCTGGTATCCCAGTCTCGGATTATTTCAACAGCTGAAAACAAGATCATTATGGAATCCGTCAGTACAATATCAGTACACCATCTTGGAACAGTCATACACCTTTTCCAAATTCGCTTCAGTTTATGAACAAAACAATGCTTTCTTCACGAGGTTTGGATGTGATGTTTCCATAGATTTCAAGGACGAATGCAGAGGAGTATTCCAGGGGTTTCAGAATTAAATCGCCTTTTCAATTCTTTTTTTCTCCCAGCGGATTTTGTTCTTTTTACTACAAAAATGACGTCCCTTCTTGTTAGTAGGCTTTGGACCCCCTTTCAAAAATCCTGCATCCGCCCTTAGTTTTCATGTGTTTAATCAAGTCCTGCTTGGTCTTGGAGCCAATGTTTTGTGGTCACTGAAGAGAAATTTACTGCTTTATACAATTTAAGGAAATGTCTTCTTACCGTCGTCGTACGGAACCCCGTTAAGTGTGATGATAGCCTAAAAAATGAAAGATAACAAAAAAATCCGACATTGTGAGCTTTTCAAAAATTCGTCCGCAAAGTAGAGCAATTTTTATTTTTTTATTACGACCATATTCGAAAAGACACACGAACACCTTTGTCAAAAATCGTGGACGGTGTGAGATCTGAATCTGACATCTGACATCTTTTCTAGCAGATCCACCCTGACTCTTCCTGTGTCTTAAAATATACTGCATTCATTGTTTTCAAGTAGAGTTCATACAGTGCATTTCTCTTCGAAAATGTAAATTTCATTTCTTTTCTGTGGCATTTTTCACTTAAGTCTTTAACCTCAAATGTCAGATTTCAGATCGCCCACCGTTAACTGAAGTTTCTTGAAAAGGGTGCATATGAAAAGCTACAACAGAGAGGAATTGATTCCCCATATAATACCTTGGTGATAGGGGGACCTCCTTCATAGGCCTTTCGCTTCCATATCTCAAAGTCACGTGCTTTCTTTGTCCTCTTCCATCCTTGTGTCCCGGCCTTTTCCCATTCTACTATTTTGTCGATGTCTTCGTCTCCTATTGCGTTGATGGGTGTATACAACTGAAGAGGGGTTTCTTTGTCAATCCAAGAGGGAAGTGGCCCATTCTTGTCACTAAGCTTCTGTTCGAAACTGATTTCTAAATAGAAAATGTAAATTAAAAAATAACAAGAAAATGAGAACGAAATTTAAAGGAAATCGTTAAATCTACCTGACACTTCATTACAACTGTGTCGTTTTATATAAATCAAATATATTTTCGAAATGTCACACAATTATTAATTTAAACTTTCGCAAAAAAAGGCCAAAGCATTAGTACAGTATGTAAAAATATAGTATGTGATAAGAGTTTCTCAAGCAAGGTTGATCCCATTCAAAACAGGTAAACAGCATATCTTTTAAGAGAACTCCAAGGTGATCTTCCTTTCTCAAACAAGGAGTAGAAGCGTCAGAACAGGGTCCAAGGATTTCTCGAATAGGTCGGATCTTAACGCACATGAACTGAAGCATTTGCTTTATCATGAGCTGTTTTCACAGCGGGATCCAAGGGTTTCTCAAGTTAGATCCCCTCCGAAATAGGTTCAAAAAGGAGTATTATCTCTTGGTTAACTTCATACATTTTAAGGGGGCTCGACCCAATAATTTTGCATGAGCAAAATCACATAGATATCCAAAAATATCTCCAAATTCGCCTTATAGATTTTGATGAAGCTGCGCCCAGAGGAAGACAAACACTCAAGGAATAGGCAGTGTTAAGCATTCCGCTGGAAAATGTGGTTGGGGGTAAAATTCGATTTAGAGTTAAAACAGCTGTGAAGTCATTATCACATGATAAGCAATCCCATCTCCTCGAAAAAATATTATATTGTAGTTGATTCCATATGAAACGTGTGTTACTGTGGATATGGCATCAGAGTCAATCTTTTTAGACACGAGAGATTCCAAGTTGGAATCTGCTCAAGTAAAATTTTTGGGTCGAGCCACCTTAACAAAAATACCAGAACTTAGCGCAATCCAACAAGGGGCTGAAGTGCATGCTTTACCTTGAGCTGTTTTCACAGCAGGATCCAAAGGTTTCAGATGATCACAACAAGCCATACCCCCATAAGGTTTTATATTCTCAATACCAAACAACAAACCAACATCTTCAGGAAGAGTTTGTTGTCTCGCACCGGGCTCTATCGGCTTAAAGAAGTAGGTTCCAGGCCAGCTCACAATGCGTGTTGTAGTGGTCGTGTTGGTACGATATGTCACGACTTTAGTAACACCTTCGTCATCTTCATCCACGGATGCAATAGGTGCTTTGAATCCTTTAATGTCAACGTTAGATACCACATTTTCGTCCTCTTCTGTGATTAAAAATAATGTACTACTGATAAATTCCAAGGTTATGGAAAATTTCTTTACATCATTTAAGCTTTGCAATGACAAAGTATGTCAATTAAAAAATTCTTATATATCTTCAAAGCACTATTCTTCCTTCCAAAACACACATAGATACTAGATGTATACGAACGTTCCACAAGTTCGACAGTGAAGTAATTACATTAAAAATTAAAGGAAGACTCAGATTCAGTATTACGTAACCTGCGATGTGTCGGAGAACGGGAATGGAAGGAGACGGAGATTCGGAAATTGAGGACTGAGGGAAATTGGAAATAGACATTTCTCGTTTTCCCGAATTTTTTTCATTACAATTTCTTTAGTTATAGGCCTTTTTTGTCACAGGCAACCCAAGCGTATTTTATGTGGCCTTCATAAAAGAGTGTATGGGGATTTTAACTATGCCCTTTTTTATCCAAAAATATTTGATTGGATGAACTGAAACTTTATTTGTATCTTAAGTTGACTGTTAGCTGTATTTGTATACGACGTTTCAGACAATATGGGCTTATTCTAGTCATTTTTCGCTTCCAACAAAATTGGCTGAAACTTCATACATATAGGCTCAAATTTCCACAACTACACAAGAGAAAAAATAAAGTTCAATTCATGGATCAAAAACGTTCAACATACACTTACCAATCCAAAACATTGCAGAATATGCACATTTATTTCCAGCACGCAATGTTTGACGCACGCCATACACCGACCTTAGTGCTGCCAAAAAATCTTTGGCGACTTACAACGAAAATAATACTAGGTAGAACCTAGACAACCTACAAAAAAATTCATAACCTTTCCATAGCCCAGCAGGTCAAAAATGAATTTTCCAAAACTTAATTTCCAGGTCCTGAAAAATTGATTATCAATGCAATTTCCAAAACTTTGCAAGATTTCCAAAACCTGTACAAACCATGTACAAGTTTCAGTTCATCTAATCAAAGATTTTTGCAAAAAAGGCATAATCAAAAATCCCTTGGTCTGTAATGGGGCCACAACAAATAAGCTCTATTGACGGATATTAGCAAAGGATAGTAAGGTTGTGGTCTACCCTTTGTAATGACAGTAATACTGTAAGATAACTAAATACACTTACCTTCAGACGAAGATGATGATGAAGACGACGACAGGGAAGATAGGGATTCGGTAGATGAAGTCAGTTTTCTTGTCTCGATGAGAATCCTCTTTTTCTCTCTCTCAGCTCGTCTTTTTGCTTTTTCTTCTTCTTTTTCCTTCTTTTTTCCCTCGCGTTCTTGTCTTTGCTTCTCTTCTTTCTCTTTTATTTTCTTTGCTTCCTCTTTCTTTTTTCTTTCTTCTTCTTCTTTCTTGCTTTTGTCTTCTCCTACGTCTCTTTCAGCTTTAATTCTCATTTGCAGCATAATCTCATTGAAGTCCTTTTCTTGTTGTTGTCGTTTTTCTTCTTCTTCCTGCATACTTCTCAACTTTTCTTCTCTTTCTCTTTTCCTTCTCTGCTTTCTTTCTTCGTCGTCTTCATCTTCTTTACCGCCATCTACACTTGACTCTACTATAATCTGTTTTGTGATAGTAATAGTTTCTACTCCATTTTCTGTTGGGTTTTCTTCGATACTTTTTGTTGTTGTTTCAGTTTTAATGATCCCTGCTGACTGCAATTCCTTCATTTTCTCTTCATATCTCAATCTTGTCTCCTCGTGCTTTTTAATCATCTCTTCATCTTTCTTCATTTCATCGTCAAGTTTTTTCAATTCTTCTTCGTCCGCTTTCCTTTTATCCTTTATTTCTTTTCTATTCTTTTCCTCGTCCTCTTTCATTTTCCTGTCAATCTCATCAAGCCTTTGCTTGTGTTCTTCTTCAATTTTCTTGACTTCAAGCTCAACTTTCTTCCTTCTCTCCTCTTCTTCAAGTTCCTTTCTCCTTTGTTCCTCCTCCCGTTTTTCCTTTTCTTCTTCTTCTCTTTTCCTTTCTTCTTCTTCCATTCTCTTCCTCTCTTCTTCCTTACGCTTTTCCCTTTCTTTACGCTCGTCCTCGAGCTTTTTCATCTCGTCATCAATTATTTTCTTCTTTTGCTCGATGTTTTTTCTTTTGTTGCCTGTTTGGCTTAAAATGTTCAGAACTGCATCCTCGGCCTTGTGTTGCTCTTCTTTATCCACTGGAACGCTCTCTACTTCATTCTCTTCACGGGTAACAACAACTTGCTCTAAAAAATAAAGAAAGATCATATTCAAAAGTATCCCAAAATCATCACTATGCTGGACGTTTTTCCTATTGATGGAATTAGCAAAACAATGCTTGTTTATTTCTCAAATAAGTTGGCAAGTTTCAACATCAGAACATCTGGCCACGAAAACCTGTGTACAGTTTCAAAACGAAACATTTTATTAACAAGTTTAAGTACAAAAATGCTTAAGTTCGAGTAAAAGGCTCATTTATATAATTGGTCGTTTTTAGGATACTGAAAGAAAACATAAAGATGTACTTTGAAGTTATTGTTTTAACTCGTAATAAGATTATGCTCTCTAATTATACAACTACTAATTAATCCCATATTGGTAACTGTCCAATTATTTTGATTCTTAATTGGACAGGCCTTGTTGATATGGGATTAATTTAGCAGCTATATAATTAATGGGTAACAGGACTCCATGCCTTCCAATTACGAAATAATTACACTCGAATAATTCCTCTGACTGCCAAATTGGACTCGGCCTACAGCCTCGGCCAGTTTTGGCAGTCCTCAGAATTTTCCTCGTCTAATTATCTCTTAATTCGACAGCATGGAGTCCTGTTAGATATACTAATTAGATATCAAGATAGCTGAAAATTGGACAATTCAAATGAATTTTAAAATATAATCGTTTGCTTACCAGTAACGTACGAGACTGTTCTTACTTCGGTACCTCCTAGAATCGATAAACAAATTTATTTTGAGGTTATATATAGAAAAAGCGCAGAGGATGAAAAAATGAAAGAAAAAAGAGATGGAAGAAACAGAGAAAGTGAAAATGAAAATTTATTTCAAGACGATTTCTCCATCATATAGTATTGTCGGATCTCTGATCTCTCAAGGCCCATTTACACGGTACAACTTTTCCCTACAACTGTCTCATGCAATCTGCTGACGCCTTGACTTACAATTGTTGTAAGGTTTTAAAACATGTTTTAAAATGCTACAACGTTTTTCCGTGTCATTCAAGTCAGTCGTAAGGAGATTTTAGAGTGTTATGAAAATGGTTTCAGCAGATTGCAGGCGACAGTTGCAGGGAACTGAAGTTGTACCGTGTTAATGGGCCCTTACAAGTATACAGAACTAACCTTCTTTGAGAGGAATACCATAGACCTCTACCCTCAGACAGGGCCAAGAGTACCAGTCAAAAGGACAAAAACGAATATATCTTGCTAATATGACTTTCTGGAGATCATTAGTCTTTACGGTGGAGTTGTCCACGTTAGCATCGAATATCTTGTAAGGAAATCATACAAGAAATTAGCTTTTTACAAAAACAATTCCAAATAAAAATTGTCAGGAAAACGGGTCCGAATTCAGTGCAATTGAAAAACGCAAAGAAAGACACACACACATAACCTAATTATTTATTATAAGTGAGAAAAAGCAAGAAAGCTTTTATGTTCAATTCCTTATGTTATATTCTCGATTTTACTTTTCCTTGGTTTTCCCGATTCGAATAGATTAATGCTTAGTTAAACAGGGTTATGTAATTAGGTTGTTATGTAGTTTGAATATTATTTTAAACTGAGTTTAATACGGGTCTTATTCACGTTAGCCTCCATGTTCCCTTTCTTTTTGTTCTGCACTTAATCACGGGGGCAAACAACTTATAATCGGGAGATTGCACCGTTTCTCGGTGTACTTTTGATGTCTTACAGTAAGTTTTTCAATTTTTGATCAAATGAACTACTTGAGCTCGAGCTATTTTCAGTACTGTTTTAAAAAATAAAAAGAATAAAAAGAATTTAACAAGCGATGGGCAAACGTAAAAAATTCAAAACCATATGCAATCCTTTGGTTACTTTACTCTGAAAATATTTAGCACAGGTATTAGGTCTTTTCAAAAAAATCGTCCTTCTTTGCTTGCCCCCTGGAAGAACATATGGGCCATTGCATTTAAATTATGCACCCCGGTGGGTGAGGACCTTAGGAAATCCTGGGGGGTAAGGATTGAAATTGTGGAAATCCTGGGGTTATGAAAGAAAAAAACGGAAATTCTTGGGGGCTAAGATCAAAACAAACAGTAGAAACGTGGAAATCCTGGGGGTAAAGACTAAAGTGGAAATCTTGGGTGTAAAAAGAAAAAAAAATAATAATAACGCAAGAGCCCATTACAATATGAAAACCTTCATGGCGGCTATCGTGAATATGACCTATTAAAGAATTATTCTCCTAAAAATATACCTGGTTTCCATTCTCTTCGTGAGTCGTCCAATTTTCCCCATCCTGTGAGTACTGCAGCTTGTATTTCTTCACGTAATCCAGATTTCCACCGGGGTTGCCTTGAGTTGCTACAGATGTGACACAGTGAAGACTCTCTAAATCTACCTGTAACCAGCTTCCCTCTGCTTCCTTTGCGCACCAACCCGCCGAGTTGTTAATCCTGGCATTAGAGGGTGGAGTGTCTTCTGCGTAGGATGAGGCTGTGATGTTCTCGTCCTTAATTTCACCAGATTCCAATCCCAAAGGTTCTCCCTTTACGTCATCGGTTACTATATTACAAAAAAGCAACTTTACAGTCAAAGTAAAAAAAAAAAAAGCCCGTAAACACCTAAAATTGTCTGGAATGTTCATTGTCTAACAGCCAATCAAAAAAAAGTTTTCCAGCTCTGCACGTGAAAATGTAACATGCTAAACCACAAACATGACAAAAACAAGAAAGAACTGTTAAATAAATTAATCACATTTCAAGCAAAAACCTATAAAAATGTGGGTTATTTGTCAGATTTTTAAAATATCTTGGTTTTACTAGCGATTTAACCTTAACCTACAATTGTCTTGCAGTGGTTTTGGTGAATTTATCGTAACCGCAGACATACTTAAGGTGTTCACGTTTTTTTTTAATATATACTTTGATGTAGAGCAGTTCTCGTAAGAGTGGAAAACTTTACGGTACCGTGACTCCTAAATGGCTTCCGCTCTGAACAAATCAGAAAGCGAGAAAGCAGACATAATCCAATCAAAAAGCTTTAATACGGAAGCCTTTTAAGAGTCACGGTACCGTAGTTCCCTATTTATACGAAAACTACTCTGTCACGAAAAACGCATTTCTGGTAAGTGGTAGTCGAATGACACCATCGTGAAAAAGTTCTACTGTCCAAGGGATTTTTGTACGTGGGAATAACCATGATTTGGTGGTTGGAAAACTCAAGTTTTCTGTTAACGCCCTTCTTTCGGCACCTTAACCAGACTTACAGCGCGACGCGCAAATCTGTGACCACCTATAATGTATGCGCATACTTTCGTCTCAGCCATTATCCAATCAGTATCAGGGGATTGTCTTATCTTATCTCTAATCTACACGCTCATTATCCAATCAGTATCAGAGGATTGTCTTATCTTATCTCTGATCTACATGCTCATTGGAAGAGAAGTATGCGAATATATTACAAGTGGTCACAGATTTGCGCGTTGCACTGTAATAATTAAAATCAATTTTGTTTCCGAAAAAAGGATACTGGATCGAAATGGAGTCTTTTGAATCTAAGTGTTAAAATAATAATAAGTTTGAATAGAGGAACAGTTAATTAGGAGAGGCAGAAAAGTAAATGAAAGACAAGAACAACAAGATGGAGAGAAAAAAAGTAAAGGAAGAATTGAAAGAAAGGAAGAAAGAGAGAGAATGAGGAAAGGATAGAAATGGCTAGATGTAAAACCTACGCCCTTCTATGACAACGTGGTCTCCAAACATTCCTTCTCTAACGAGTTCTCGTTCTATCATCCCATCATCAGCATTAGTAGCAAGCCAACGATGACATGGAAAAACAGCAGTTTCACATTTCTTGGGGTCTTCCACGGTCACCTATCGTAGAGAGACAAAATGTTCAATACGACAGTTCACTCGGCAAGGCAAAAATGCTTGGACAAGGTATCGTAGTAGTACATAAATCCGATTTTTTAGCCCCCGCCTAAAATTTAGCCCACTTAGCTTCGAGCTTTTCCGCCTCCCCCACATTTTAGTGAAAATCCGCTCTGCCGCTTCTGTTCATTCTATACTACACTGTGGCTACAGATAGTGACCAGCACATTTGCAAGTTAATTTTGAATTGAATTCAGCGCCCACTGAAAAGGGTGTACAGGGGCGGATCCAGAATTTGTTTAATGGGGGACTAAATTAATTTTCGAGTGGTTTTTATAGGGTTTTCTACAAAGTGACTAGTTACTCCCTTCACCACCCTGGATCCGCCACTGGTGTATCTTATTACATTCAACAACCCCGTTGATTCAAGAACGCAAGAGTTTTTTAGTTCTGGATTGTTATCTTTGAAAATCTACACTACAGAGAATGTGGGATTTCTCAAAACTATAACATATTATCGAATTTTTATATAAATACTTCAAGCGCCTTCTGTTTTGGAGGCATAAGCACAAGTATAAGAATCCAAGTGGCTTTAGCATTAAAAGGAAAAAAAACCATCTTAAAATGTCACATTCAAATCCAGCTCTTATTGATTTATTGTTGGCGGCAGAATTCAAAAATCTTTTGGAAAAAGAAAAGGGTGTTTGGTTTTCTTGTACGTAGTTATTTGTCAAGAGGACTACCTTTTCGAGATACCAAGCTGGTCCCCAGCCAGTGTTGTCATGTCCGATACGGAGCTTCGTCAACATACCCAAATATGGGCATTCAAACTTATAAGTGTCTGTCCTATAATATCAAAATACAATGAAAATGACAATGAAAATCATGCTAATAAACCGTTATCATTGTCTTCATTTATGTAACACCATCGTCAATGTCACACCAGCAACATAATCAATAACACACCAACAGCCTCATCATCGTTACACTGGCCATCATCAGTGTCACACCATAATCATGATTATCAATTTCACGCCATTAGCCTCATCATTAATGACACACCAGCATCGTCTTTGATGTCGTGCACAACCTTTGCATTGCATCATGATCATCAATCACGCACCATCAACATCATATTCATACACGTCGCGTTACATTCAGGTCGCGTTACATTCAGGTCACGTTGTGTACATACCGCGTTACATTCATGCGGTGTTACATCATACAGTTAGCGCTCGTTCGCACGGTTCAAAAGGACGTTATTAAAATTCATGAGTTAAATTGAATAGATCACATATCACATGATCCGTTCAATTCCATTCAATGTAATTAATGAATTTTAACGACGTCCTTTTGAGCCGTGTGAACGAGCGCTAACCGTTACATACAGGTCGCGTCACATACAAGTCGCGTTACATACATTCCGCATTCAAAGGTGGTCGAGCCCTCGTTTTCAATCGTCTGTTGTTCAGATTCGCCAGCAGATCCATATAAGGTAAAAAGAATGTTAGAGTCGGTCCCAGCTCCCCACTCATTTCCAGTAAGGATATTGACAGTATACGTAACATCTGGAAAAAAAGAAAAGTCGGAAACTATAGATTATCAAACTTTAACATATTACTAGATATTTCGTTAAACCCATAAAATAGATCTTAGATAATAAAACATCAGTAGAAATTAATGAATCCATTAAATTGTTTTGATGTTATTCGACCATTTGACATTGACTTTAGAACGCCAGTTTACATGCAAGACAGCCGCATTATATTTGCTACCCCTTACATCTTGTGCTCCTTATATTATGTACCCCTTACATCTTGTGCCCATTACATTTTGTGCCCCTTACATCTTGTGTCCCTTACATCTTGTGTCCCTTACATCTTGTGCCTCTTACATTTTGTGCCCCTTACATTTTGTGCCCCTTACATTTTGTGCCCCTTACATCTTGTGCCCCTTACATTTTGTGTCCCTTACATTATGTGCCCCTAGAAATTCAACTCCAATCAATTTTGAAATTGCATCCTTCCATCGAATATATCGCTTTTAAAAGTCTTACTTTCATGAAGCGAATTGACTTCCTCAACGAATCCTTCTCTCATTAGATCACGTCTTATCAAACCATCCTCACTGTCTGTAGCCAACCATTTACCACAAACAAACTCCACAATTTCTCCAGAAGTGTCATCTTCTACTTCGATCTAAAGTAAATGAATGCACATTACTAAAACAACTTGCTATATTACGGAAAACAAAATATAAAAATTTACTTTAAAAGGATAAACTTTAATTGGTTTCTGTCTTTTTTGATCCAATTTTCCAGCTGAACGAAAAACTAAGCGCGCAAAGGATTGTTGGACAGAACGTCTGGCCATCGATTTTAACTTTATGTGAAAAATATTTTTATGAACTTTACCGCTTCAGCTGGTTCGTTTCGGAGCCTGCGTTTCTTTTATTCAATGCGAACAAATGAAGGATGTACCAAACTGTCCTCGTATTTTTTATTGCCAAATGACTGTTTTAGTGCGCATGGGTGAAAATTATTTCCTGCCCAGGGTGTTGGTGAGCACTTGTTTCCATAGCCCAAAGTGCCCTTAATCGAGAGAGGACTAGAATCGGTTAGGGTTAGGGGGATTAGGACTGGGAATGAAAAGGGCACTTTGGGCTATGGAAACAAGTACTTACTCAGAGTGTTCCGTTTCTTGGCGGAGAACAAAATAGCGCTTGCTCTGTGAACAACAATACCTTTGTCCTAAGTTGGGGTTTTGGAATCCAACTTCACGGGTTTCTGCTTCCAGGATTGAAGATTAATTGTTTCGCCAATTTAATATTTTTCTATATATTTTTGCAAACTGAAATTCATTTATACCATAAATTTATTCATACGCAAACTTTCTATTGTTTTTAAAGATTGTCCCGCCACTGAACATATTTCTCATCAGCAAGAAACATATCAAGACTCTCAAATGGTTTTCACTATACAGGTGGCGTCCTATGTGAGTAGAATAGTTTGTTAGTTCTCTCCCTTGCTTCGAGGGTTTTCTCCGGGTTCTCTGGTTTTCCTCCCTCCGCTAAAATCAACATTTCTAAATTCCAATTCGACTTCAGTGGAGGAATTGTGATGTGGCACTGAAAATTCCTATTTATTCATTCATTTATTTATAATTTTACGAATGCGTACAAATTAAACCTAACAGAAATGCTTGACTGGGTCATCGTCCGGTACTGCGCGCGGTCTCTACTCATACAAGTTCTTCTATATTATAACTATTCAAATTGGTAAGACCACGTGTTACATTGAACAAGTTCTGATTATTGTTATAATACATTACATACCTTATCCAGAAACCATCCTGGTCCCCAGCCTGTGTTATCATGACCAACACGAACCTTATACAGAGTCCCCAGGGGAGATGTAGTCTCGATCTTGTACGTGTTCTTCCTGAAAGGAATAAATTTGGTTCAGCATTTAAAATACCAAAACCACGTGACATGTCAATTAATGAGGTCACGTGGCTGTTTACACTTCTAGCCACCAGCACATTTGTAAGGAAGTGAGGCAAATAACAACTTGACAAAGCAGAAGGCAGATTACGCTCTGCCGCGTCTGTAGAAAGACGATTACTTACATTCCACCTTCAAAGGTAGTGTTTCCTTTATTCTCGAATAGATGTTCTCCTGAATCACCCTTTGTTCCATATATGGTGACATGGACGTTGGCATCGGTCCCAGCTCCCCATTCGTTTCCAGTATAGATATATATAGTGTAAGGGTAAGCTGAAAAACAGGACATCAAAATCGGTGGTTAAACTATACCGAATAAAAATAGTTTAAGATGAGTAGTTTCTAATGACTATTCCAGTTATACCTGCTTTAAAACGGTTGCCCAGTGGCAGATCCGAGAAATTCAGAGAGGGACGGGGGGAGGGAGGGAAGCCGTATTGACCAACAGTTCTTCACAGTAGTTTAACTATCTTTAATTATATGTGAGGATTCCTAACAAAAGGAGAGTTCTTTGACCATCAGACCCTAAATCCCCCCCCCCGACGACAGAGTTAAAAGAAGTAAGTCAACAGATCCAAAATGCAAATGACGAACTTCAAAATGTTTCTTATGCTCTAATGCATGTCGTGGTGTGACCTAATCTTTGGTCGTCTTCGCTCTGAGCTGTGTTAACAATCTTCAAAATTTAAAGGAAAATGCCGCCAACGGAGAAACTAGCGTCGATATGCAAATATTTAACTACCCCACGTTTTCATTTTTTGGTGTGTTTAGCTTACTATTCATCTAATCAGTTTTCAAGTTAGTTTCTTATAAACATTATATTTAAATAAAAAAACAGAGACATTCCATCATCTACTTACTCTCTCCTTCCTCTTTTTCTTTCACTGTAACGTTGTTCCACGTAAGGTCACGTGATATAAGCCCGTCGTCCTCGTCCTCAGATAACCAGCGTTCACAAGGAAACTCGAACACTTCTCGAGTCTTCACGTCCTCCACTGTAACCTATTGGTTTTAAACAGTTTATAACAGCGTTATAAACTTAACGTTTTCATATACCGACACTGGGTTTTCTAACTTTCCAGTTTTTCTTCAGCTCTGCAAAAACCCATTGGTTTGCACTTATCTTTCACTGAATGAAAAGAAACAAAAACGATGGCGGCCAATTTGATATGCCGGATAATTAAAAAAGGTTTAAAAATTTATAGTAAATATAATCCAGCATGGCTGCTTTGTATTCCTTCGGAAATGATTTCAAACCAATTTAAAGGCACACATAATTTTCTCATCTAGGTTAGCAAATTGTCCCGAATACGGCCTTTTTCCGTCTTACGAGTTACCTGTATTATTTTGCTTGGAGCCTTTTCATCCTTTTCCCCTTCCTGCCAAATATTCTATGCACAGGAAGCCCATCAGGCAGAAGAACGCAATATAAATGATGGTACTTCATATCTCTCACCTTATTCAAAAACCACGATGGACCAAGTCCTGAGTTGTCGTGTCCAATAGTAATTTTCTTAATCTTACCCAAGTAAGAACTATTAGCGATCTTGAAATGGTCCTTTCTGGATAAATAATAACAAACGCGAAGATAATTTCGTCATCGTCCAACATTTGTTTTGTTGCTGTACTCTGATGACACATCATCATAACATTTTTGTGGTTGTACTCTGAACGACGTGTTTTTGCCTAATTCATTTGGCAGTTAGACTCGTAAACACCGTGTGTACAGATTTTTCAATGAATAAAGCAAGTTTAATCACATTAACGATACAAATATATTTAAAATAATAAAACAATTATTAGATTCGGTTATCGTATGACGTAAAGAATTATGCACACTTCGATGGCTGGTATTCACCTCAGCCCGGCTCTGTCTGCACAATTCTTCGTGTCATACTCAGCTTCATCCAATAATTGCTTGCGATACTAGTACTCTGGCGCATGCGTAGTATACAGGTGCCTTACAAATAAACAATTACAAATAAACAATAATAATAAACCAATCTCGTCCGCCTACGCCGGTTCCCCGTGGTCTGCGCAGAGAAACAAAAGTCGCCCGATTTGGCCGCCGGGATAGCTCAGTTGATAAAGCGCCGGTCTGTTGTGCGGGAGGCCGGGGTTCGAATCTCGGTCGGACCAACACTCAGGGTCTTGAAAATAACTGAGGAGAAAGTGCTATCTTTGTAATAATATCTGCAAATGGCTAGACTTTCAAGTCTTCTCGGATAAGGACTTTAAACCGTAGGCCCTGTCTCC
>JANTNT010176399.1:0-10920 GCA_024752375.1 Entacmaea quadricolor
GGCCGGTCTCAATGTTTTCAATGTTGGCGGAAGCCAGTTCGCCAACAACAGTGAAGTGATAGGTAAAATATTCTGGCGCTATAGCTTTAGCCCTAGGGCTGTTGTTAGTATAATAACTAATGCAAATTATTTACATTCTATAACTTTATTCGCAAACACTGCGTATCAAAAGAACACATTTCGTAAGCGGAGTGCAACTAGAATTCACCGGACACAAAGTCACGACACGAAATCGAAAAAATCTGTTCAACCAATCACTGGCGTGAGTTAATTGTTCATCCAATCAGAATGCCAGGAACGCCCGTCCGTACCGCGGGTTTTCCACAGTCTTACTAAATAGCGTCTCAACGAGCTTCAAACTCTTATCATCAGTGGAGGACCTTACAGGCTGTATATTAAGGTGTAGCCACGCAGCTTAGCAATCATAAGTGAGAATTAAGGCGGCGAAATACGAGAAAAATGACTTCTAACTTATCGCGCAACATTGTTGCGGAGCAAGTTTGAAAACGATGTTTCTCGTTTTACACCCCAATTATCCAACTTGTCACGCAACAAAGACATTTGTTGCAAGTTGGGAAAACATGTTGCGCAAAGCAGATCGTGGTTCAACTTTTCGCAACAAATTTACTATTTGCTGCTCGTTTTTCATCACACGTACAACTTGTCAAGCAAAAGTTTAATAAAACTTGCGTTTGATTGGCACGTCGAGATAACGTATTTCAGGGTAAAGTCCAATCACCGTGCAGAATAAACCGTGATTTTCCCAACTTGCAACAAATGTTTTTTGGTTGCTCCGCAACAAACAATGTTGCTCGACAAGTTGGATGATTTTGTTTCCCGTATTTCGCCGCCTTTAGTACGGTAGTTCGTTATGCCTTCAATTAAGGAGAGAGAATTCTTCTCAAACTTGTTCTAGTTTTATTTAATATTCATAACCAGTTGCGAATGAATGAATTTTTCTTATTTCTAAAAAATACTTAAAACTTACCTCTCATAACCTTGGTGAAGTAGTACATGGTAGAATTTGTCATTCCAAAAGTCACTGGTTAAAAGAAAATGAAAAAAAAATGTTTTATATCAAAGTATGTATATGATGTCTTGATTCGTGGTGTGACTGTAAGGGGGACCTCAGAGTGGATTTTGGATAGAGGTCTAATTGCATTTGGGTTAGCGGAGGCATTGTCCAATTGGTTTGTGGACTAAAATTTACAGGGAGCACTAATTACTAGTAAGAAATTCAAAATGGCCAAAATTATTGGTGGCTGTAGCCTCTAGCCTACCTCTCCCTCACTTAAAGCTTTATCATGTTTGGGATCATAGTAATATAAAATTGAAAGACGGATTTTTTATATATCACAATGGAAATCCACTTACAGATGCAGAGAATGGTTATGAATACCAGGTATATAATCAGTTCTCTTAGGGTGGTCTTAATGTGCATTTCCCTGTCGCTGTCTGTGTCTTCAGTCTGGCGGGTCCTCCATAGTCCTGTGACAAGTATGAAAAATTGTGTCACTCAACAATAGGAATGCTTTATTCATGACTCCAGCCTTGCAGAATTTCAATTTCCAGTTATAATTTCTTTAGAGAAGAGCAAGTCTAAAAATTTTGATAACTTATTTTTTTCTCTTTAAAAAAATCTTCAGACTCCTCTTTCCCTTTCCAGTCTCACTAATTCCAGTCCTCTTCCCCTCCCTCTTCCTCCAATCTCTCTCTTTTCTCCTTCCACCTGTCATTAATCATCCTCTTCTTCCCTTTCTCCTCTCCTCCCACCAATTCACCTCCTCCTTCCTTCTCCTCCAACCCCTCTCTTCTTCCCTTCCTCCTCCCCTCCCACCAATCCTTCCCCTCCTCCTTCCTTCCCTCCCTTCATCGCCCTCTTCTTCCATAGCCCCACCTCTTCCCTTCCCCCTCTAGCAATCTCCCCACCAATAATGTCAGAGCAATCTTTTAGCAGTTTTTAAAAGTCTAATCTGTATACATTTATCCATCATGTAATTGTTGGAATGAACTTGGAACATGTATGTGCATATCCTTTGAGTATAAAGAGCCTTTATTACTTAAGGCTTTCTTTGCATATCACATCGTGAACACATTATTATATTAAAAAGCATTAAATGATGCTTGGAGACTATATATTGTTAAAGTATGGTAAAAATAAAAAAACTTTTTTATTTGTTTGATTGTGATTGATTTCCAATTGTTTGCTTCCCATTCTTTAATTTTTAAAGAAAAAATCAGAATATACAAAAAAGTTATTATAAATTTCATCATTTCTGAAATATTATTTAAATCACCTTAAAATTTCAATCTAATTTGCTCTGATTTTAAATGACATTTTCATTATATTCCATGATCTCGTAATACCAGTACAGCAATAAACAGTTAAGGTTAAGACAATGCAAAATTTGATAAATGCAATGCCAATTATTATTGAAATGTTATTTAAATTTATGTTCAAAAGATTGCATAATTTTTAAAAACAGTTGATTGATAAGTTTGAAAAAGATAAGTCAAAATCAACACCAAAAATCAACATTTAAGTTTTAAAAAAAATATTTTTATTAATATGTTTATCTAATTGTATATTAATTCCTTTTTCTTTTGTAATAGAAATGTCAATATTGCTGCACTTATGGAATATATCATTTCTTTTTCTTCACTTATCAATCAAATATCACTTGCCTAAGGGAGTAAGTGCAATTCCTCAAAAGTAAAAATTTCAAAAACATCTTTAAAATATTGAAAATCATACTTAAAGTTCCTCAGAACAGGCCATTTCCAAACAGTAGTTTTAAGTTGACGTCTCGTTCGAAAAATACAGCCAATATATGAAAACTTCACACCAAGCCTCGACTTGAAACTATTGTTTGCAGGAATTAGAGGCTATACATACATACATACACATACAAACTTTATTTAAGTGGAAATCGCCTATTAGATAACTTATTTTTTCCGTAAAAAATATATATTTACTTCTTACAGATCTTTTAAAACCATGTTAATAAACCCTGACAAGCATGAAATAGTCCTAAGAATATATCTAAAAACAACACAACGACTTAGAAAGTTAGAAAAAAATAATTCAGGAAAGTAGAAACAAAATTGTTGATGAAAGACTTCTGAGACCAAGAAATTTATATCTTCACTTATTGCTACAGAGACCAGCAGCTAGATAAATATCTTGCTAGGAAATTCTAAAAGAGCCAATAGAAAACGGCGGTGTCGAGTTCAATACAAGTAATGAATGTCCATACCCTTACAAAAGGTAAATTATACGGTTTCTATAGAAACATTTTCGGTACTTTGACGAACTTCGGTTGTCAAGGAGGACTGGAAATTGTTTTTTTTTTAAGAAACTCAAAAAATTATTTTCGCGCTGGGCTTTTCAGGGCCTAAATAGTTGCTAAGATAAAACGCAGGGGTCTTTGAAATAACCTTTTAAATCTGTTTTCGTTTTTCGTTTGCAATGACGAGCGACATACTAAGTGAGAAAACAGCTGAAGAGGACATAACTGTCTTCGTTTTTCGTTAAAGTCTTTTTAGCGGCTGTTCCAAAAGCAAGGATTCGATGTCGCTTATCAATGGCATATTTCTTTCTTGTGCTCGTACAACGGCAATTTCGTTAATCCAAAGGTTATCAAACCTGTAGAACACTCGCGCGATAGTTTTCTTAGATAAATAACTTTCTTTTTTGTTTTCAAAAACAAAGCAATGAGAAAATATCAAAAGAAAGCCGAAACAAAAAAGCTTTGTAAAATATATATATATCGAAAGAAAACCCAAACAGTAAAAGCTTTATACTGTAGAAAAATATCCGAGAAATATGAATTTCGTAAGTCTGCAAAAAAACCCTTTATTGTTGTATGTTGTTTTAGGCGGCCGAAAGAAGTGAGATTCGCCCGAACAAAAAGTTGATTTCCTTTAAAAGTTTCTAGACGACAATTTTTTTTGTCATTTTAAGATAAGATCAAATGACGAAAATAAAAAAAAATTTACAACGATCCAGAGTTTTCTTTTTACTGCCATGAATTATTCAATTTGTGGACTTGCGGTAAACCTGAGTTAGCAAACACCTAACGAATATTACTGCAGATCTATTTCTTCGCCACATTTTGTTTTGATATGATATTTAGTATTTAATAACAGCTATAATACTTTACTATCCCTTCGCTTCGAGCGGCAAATAAATTACTAGTCAGTTTTACTAAAGATTTGAAACATTTTGGCAAGATGTAAAGTTGGCATTTACAAGAACACCTGCGCTTCTACTCTCATTAAATTTTTAGCCGCTGTCTAAGCTCATACGTAGCCAAAGAATTTCGTTATTTTATGTTAGGAAAGCGGAATAAAGCCCAGATTTTCATCTATGATAAAAGAATTAATAGCGAAAAGAATCAAGAAGGATGATAGCAATGTAAATTAAAGGAAATACGATTCGGCGAGGAGATTTCTTGGATAAATATCCGATTCGATTCTTGGTCAATTAGAAACCAACAACTTTATTGATGCGCCTATTTTTGTCTTCTTTTCTTTAATGATAGCTAAGATTGAGAAATTTTAAATCTCAAGGTGGCTTTTAAGTAAAATTTCGAAAAATTACGATCAGCAAGGGATTTGAAGATGTCGTGATGATCGAAGATTCGATTGATTGAAACACACACACACACAAGTTGTGTTTATGTCTCGATAATACACGCATGAATGAATTTCCTTTGTGGTTTTAAAGGCTAAATTTCTTCGTCAAGCTTTATCGATTCAGCTACAATATATATTAGTAATAGACAACAGTTTCTTTACCTCGAACGATTCGTTTGAATCGGGTCCAACATCCGACAGGAACATTCTTCGCGCCTGGAGCACGAACGTCTGCGGGAACTTGCTTCTGATGAGCTACGGGTTCTGATTCCATAGCGGACGGAATCACATCTACAGCAGCCGAAGCGGGCGCCCTGGGAGAAGAGAAATCTACATCATCTCCTCCTGGACCATTGAGAAGATCATCGTCGGACCAAGCGTTCCTTGAATGTGAAGACTGAGGCCTCTTCTCGCTCATCTCCATATCGTCGTTCATCCCCAAGCCAAGACTTGTTTGAGATCCCGGTCTCTGTCTTCGTTTCGCCGTATTCATTGTCGAAACAGCTTCTTATAAATTGGAATGTATTTAAAAAGATTTTTAAAAATCGCTCTGGTTCAGCGAAAGTGCTGATAGAACGTCAAATGTCTCCTGAAATTCAGTCTTGCGAGCAACACTTCTTTACTCTCTGGTGGTTATTCCGATGTGAGTAAAAGAAGATCTTTTCGCTCATCAATATTGCATGACTTGCGTACTAAGAGGTTTCTAGGTGTCAATCACTCAGTACTAATTAAACAATTACCATAGAAACCGTATTTTTTTTATGAAGGTGACTTTTTCCATAAAGATAAAATGACAGGATCCTCAAAATGAATTGTGTAGAAGTTTTTTTTTAGAAAATCCTTCTTTTCTCTGTGTATTTGAGGTTTAATTTTCTGTGGAATTTGCGAATTTCCTTCAACTTAACTCCGTTTTTTTTTAAGGCCAAGTTGATTAAAGTTTTATTAGTTTTACTCACGTTAAAAGAAAAAAAATTAACAACAATTTTAGGGAACTTCTATTGGCTAAAAATTAAGCTTAAAGAACGGCGCAAAATAATCGATGAACATCTAAATTACTGATTTGCCGCGTCATGAAAGAGTTCCCTCACGTTAACGCGGAGAAAACACTCACATTATTTGTTGATATATAGGGACTTAAAAATGTCAACCACGAAAAAAGAAAAAAACATAGATCAAGTTCACCTGGACTGAGGAAGTACTTGTGACGTCATCACGTCAGTAAGCATCAAATATTCATAATTCCTTCTCATTTTCTATTGGCCGTTTCCTCCATAGAAAGCTGAAATTTTTTTGCTATTGTTGACCGATATCGCTCCCTAAGTAAATTCATTAAAAACTTCCACCTAATGGATTCTGTTTGGAATGGTTAGATGAAAGCCGTGCAAGTAAGTAAGTTGTTTTTCGGATCAGTTGAATGAATTTTAAATAACTTCGGAGCGGCGATTTAGTGAAATGAATTCTATTCTATTAAAACTTGATAGCAATTTCGACAATACTTGAATTGCTTATGGTTTTCGATTTTGTTTTATTTTTTTTTTTCTGTGATGAAAATACACACTTAAAGCAAAAACGTTATCGCTAATAAATAATAATTAACTCGAATGGATCATGTTTCTTTCCTCGTTTCATGGAAGTCTATAAACCACTGATTGCTTATTCAAAGCCACATGAAATTGCCAGTGGGCTATCTATTGAAATTGCTAGTGGGCTATCTATAAGATTCGGCATCTTAGCTCGTCGAAGGACAAATCGAACTGCAGCTCGACTAGAAAAGTAATTAATTTTTTTGACTTATGAAAAATCATTTTCATGAATGAGTTTCCAAACCGAGCGCGCAGAAACGACGATGCATAAAAATAATAGGTCTTATTACAGCCCGGGGGGGGCTTCCTTAAAAATTGAGTAGGGGTGCTCGACGGACCTTTTAGGGTCGAAAATAAGACCCTCGCGTACCTTTTAGGGTCAGTTTTCGATACATGACAATACTTTTTCAAATTAAGTTTGAAAATCCTTCGAACTGAGCAAAGTACTTGATGAGATGAGCGTGTAGTTATCTTAGATTTTAAAAAATGTTAAATATGGTTGTACCTTTTAGGGTCTGAAATCAGTATCTGAGTTAATTTATGCGTACCTTTTAGGGTCATTTTCAAAACCGTCCGTCGAGCACCCATATCCATTTTATAAGGGCGTTCCCCCCGGGTATTACAGCTTATTTATCTGAGTTGATATTCAAAGGTATCCCAATCCCACAGTAAGGTCCCATTAGGTAAATATAAGGAATGTCTAATCTGGAAAAGACTGATATTTTCTTTCCTGAATGTTGGGGAAATTTTTTTTTTTTTTTTTTTTTGCAAATTGGATGAGAATCTGTACTAAAAGAAAGAAAGAAAGAAAGAGAGAAAGAAAGAAAGAGAGAAAGAAAGAAAGAAAGAAAGAAGGAAGGAAGGAAGGAAGGAAGGAAGGAAGGATAAACGAGATTGAAAAATAAGAACGTCCTCGTGAAGGCAGGATTGAATAGTTGACTGTAGAAAGCTTTTCGGTCAAGCCATGTCGCGTCGGCACATTCTAGTGCTTACCACAGGTCACGCAGAAGACTCCAGAACTTTATTTCCTTTCGATCAAAGTTAGACAAAATCATATTTTGGTTTTCGCCCAAAGAATCTGAAAGCCTATTCGCAGTTATAAATACCCAATCCATTGACTACACAAATCTGATGACGTATAGCTAGTTGAGACTTCGACAAAAAAGGTTTTGTTTTGCGCTCAGCAGGTTTTGTACATTTTTAAAATCTTGGAATATATTTTTGTTTTAAAAACGTACGATTTCTAGAACAGTTATTGATTTCCTGGTTGATCAGAATAGATAGGTATCTCGCGATTAGTCATGTAATTGGCTTTCTAACACTCTTATACTCTTCTTGCTTCATTTCCATTAAGCTGAATTATTGTTATAACAGATATTACGGGCTGAACTTAGAGAATGCACTCGCGAAAAAGAAAAATATCGCATTTATCATCCCACACGTTTAACAATTAGTCGAATATTCTCGATGAACTGGCGACATTGAGACCAAGTTTAATCTGGTTGTGGCTTTGAATATTGCACAAAGCTTATTTCTCAATAAAAATATTTTAAATGGCATAAAAATAAAAAATAAAAAAATAAATAAATAATAAAAAAAGCGATAACACCAAATAACTGGCAGGGTTTAATGTTTAAAATAACCAGAGTGCAGATATTTTTAAAAGAAGATTTTAGATAGTCAATGGAATCTCGAAGAAGAGCATAAACAGGCCCAAGGTTAGCGTAAAATAAAAAAACTTAGCTTTTTTTTATATAGCTTTTAAAAAGACAAAGTCTCTAGCTCTACATGTGTATCTGACCGTACCACTTCTTTTCGTGCGAGAGATAAGGAAAAGATGTTTCTGGTTTGTGATATTTCAATGTTTAGGCATCTGAGGTTTTGTGTAATGCTGGACAGCAAGTCAATTTATATATACCAATGCTATTTTGTATAATGCATGATTGAGAAAATGGTTGTCTGAAAAAAGGGTTTTTAGCACAAGTAGGTTGTGTACATCATCAAGGTAAAAGATGTACTATTACTGAAATGTTTTTAATGCGCCATTGTAATACAGTTGGCCACGTGATAACCTTGGGCTTGGCTTCACGTGGGATTTTATTTAACTTTGGAAATCCGTTTTCGATGTAAGAAATTCAAAGCAAACGTTGGCTTACTTTTATGCAAGTGTCTGATCACTGTATCAAGACACTGTCGCGGCACTGTTTTTCAAATTTGCGATGACTAGCGGTAGCTTGCGTTCACAATTATTTTTTAGCATGCTGACACGGACGGATATTACTCTGATTTGAAAAATAAATAAATAAAAATGAATACTTGCTTCATTTCCATGAATTGTCTAGGATATTTAGCTGACTCTCGAAAAAGCTCTACTGAATCGGGGACAAGAATTTCAATTTTTATTTTGAACGGTGAAACTGACGCAGGCAAGTTCTTGGTTTCCATCTAGTCCAGATCGTTCCAATATCGTTAGTTAGGCCCGAATTTCCATCGTAAAGACTCCTGCGACTGAAATGATCGTCTGGGCCCAATTAAAGACAATCGACGATCAGGATGATGTTCCGACGATTAAAGATAAGGTAATACGGACAACAATTAAATTCTTGCAAAATGTCATAAAACATTGTTACAGTGCAAGTTGCAGCTAGAGCAAATGTTGCCAGAGTATTACCGCACAATGGAAAACATGCTTAAGTAAACTTATTGCTTGAATGCGGAGTTCTTCCCAGCGCGTTTGACTGCATTTGAGAGTTAGTGTGTGGTAATTTGTTTTCCCAGTCCCCGCGGGTACCGTGACAACGAAACGGAATAGTGGTTAGCAAAGATCTTAAACTCATATTTTACAACCATAACTCCCCGTAATGGGCTTTTTCGTTGAGTTCGCTCCACACACACTACCACTACATTCAGTATTTACAACAACACTTAAACTCACAAGTTGATTTTTACGGAGGCAGGAAAACCGGAGAAAAACCATCGTGGCAAGAGAGAGAACAACACATCAAACAAACTCAACTCACATACAAAATCACCACTGAACAAATTCGTAATGATGAAGATGATTACGATGATGATTATCGCTAATCATGTAATTTGGTTAGCCGGCGAACGTACGTGGTTAACACGAACCGCAACGTTGGCCCAGAAAATTAAACAAACAGAATCAAAACTGGATCACAAAGAAACGCGGGGGCATTAAAAGGTTCTAGGCATTTCAATCTTTCTTAAGTTCATATACTGACAATAATATTAGCGACTTTAATGTCTTGTTAAACAATCTCTAGTCGGATCAGTCTGGATTTTAGCCGAATCACCGCCATGTTTAATACTGAACATTTCAGTATCTAACGTCGAATCAAGAATTTAAATCTCTTAATACATACTAGAGTTATGCATCCTTTTGTTAAACAAGATTGAAAGCGACGCCATCTTGGTTTGTCCGAGGTTTGTTTAGAACAGTT
Organism: Entacmaea quadricolor; assembly: GCA_024752375.1. Taxonomy (NCBI): domain Eukaryota; kingdom Metazoa; phylum Cnidaria; class Anthozoa; order Actiniaria; family Actiniidae; genus Entacmaea; species Entacmaea quadricolor. The sequence continues at coordinate 9,683 of JANTNT010176399.1, forward strand.
TTTTTTAGTGTCATGGCAACGTGACGTCACGGCTTTAGGACTCTATTTGACATCGAATGATTAAGCTAGATGCGTAAACCGGTGAAATGATGCCGGATAACAATGATGATATGGATGATAACAATGATGATGAGACTGACAATATTTACCAAGTTTTCATTGAAACAAACAGACGAACTTAAGGACTGTGTTGTCTCATTTTGCAATGATATTGATATCATTTATTGCATCTCAAGACATTCTGACTAAGGCTTCTGGCTTTCATTACGGTATCATATTTATCAATTATATTTTAGAACCAACTTGTCGTATATCTGACACGTTTAATGTTAATTTTAAGTTGATAAAATTATCACTAAAATGAGATGATTAAAATAAAAATAAAATAAAAATAAAACATAAAAAACCTGGAGTCGTTTTTTAATGTTCAAGTCACAAGTGAAACTTACTCGACCTTCATTTCATTCACTCTAATGGGGAAGTTTTTCAGGTTGTTTTGAAATCGTATTCAAAATAGACAAATAAAAAAGATATCGCTTGTAGCACAATGAAATTATAAGTAGAAATATGATTTTTTAAAGGGATAGCCCATGTTTCATATTTGCTTGCGCGAAGATGAATTTTCGAAAATCATTATTTTGTGTCATAGAAACCCATAGGCAGGCAACACTTCACAAAGATATACCCTGGTTCTTCAAAACGTCAACCCTTGGACCAAGGAATACTAATTTCTAATTGGAAATGTTCAGTAAGAACGACTGAATGACTTGGCGCGCAAATCCTAATGGATGCCGTACAATACGTGATGACAAGACAGCTTCTTCACTTGCTATTCAATATGTTTTACATATATATATATGCTATAAAGTGCTTGTTGTGCGGGTTACAAACGACCATCAGAATTTTGAATATTCCGTTTAAGTAAGAGTTTAAGAAGAAATCCTTTTGACAACTGGTTTCCACTGACGTGAGTTAGTTCGTTGTGGTAACCATGTAAGTGCCGTATACAAAGCGAAAAAAAACCATCATTACCACTATTTAAAAAAAGTATTATCAGTTATTGCGGAGTTATATTGAGCATACGTTTTTAGCTTAATTAAGCCATCAGTACTCTGGATAAACGTTCTAAAATATATTAAATACAAAAACACTACAAGGGATCCAATCAATTTTGATGATAAGTGTTAATTGTGTTTTCTCACATCGCAGATAATCGGAGCCGGCCGCAATAATGCATG
>JANTNT010176510.1:0-18853 GCA_024752375.1 Entacmaea quadricolor
ATTGGTTTGGCATGTGGGTCTGTAGTTGTTATTGGTTTGGCATGTGGGTCTGTAGTTGTTATTGGTTTGGCATGTGGATCTGTAGTTGTTATTGGTTTGGCATGTGGATCTGTAGTTGTTATTGCTTTGGCATGTGAGTCTGTAGTTATTGGTTTGGCATGTGAGTCTGTAGTTGTTATTGCTTTGGTGTGGAAGTGTTGAACTTACCTAGCCGCCAGCTGCCATTTGCCGCCTGTAATTCCAAAAGTACTACCACAGTTGAACCCAAGCCATCCCCACCATAAAACAAACAGACCAAGAATAGCTGTAACAGGGGAGCCCATTGTCTGGGGTTTGTTGCTACTGAAGCGACCCAGTCGAGGCTTGAGTAGAAGCGTTGCTACAAGACCTGTCACACCACCCACTATAAACAAAATGTGCCAATGAAATAACAGATAGTACAAGCTATAAAACAGATCGAGGAATAGAAACAACAACAGCAATAACATCTATAACAACAACAACAACATCTACTATAACAACAACAACAACAACAACCATATTTATAATCATAATAAAATCATAATTTTAGAATATTTTAAACACGATGAAATTAATAAATTAAAGCTGATGCAGGCGTTTGTCTAAAATCTTAATATTAAAATTCTGCAGTTGGGATTTCAAAGTCCCTAAACATCAAAACCCCGTCGCTTCACTTTGCCTGCTAGACACCTATGACAACAATCCACGAGGTCTCGTAGACCGAATTCAAAAAGAGCGGTACCAGTTAGGTTCAATATATATTTAAATTCTTGGGAAAAGTAAACTATATAATTCGAAAGAAGATATTTACTGAAGTGATAGTTCAATCAAGGCTTACTGACCAATATGGACAACTCCACTTCCTGCAATGTCAACGGCACCAAGCTGTGCCAGCCATCCTCCTTTTGACCACAGCCAATGAGCAGGAAAACTATAAATAACTGTACCAAGAAACGAAAATACGCAGTACGACTCGAGTTTCGTCCTTTCTGCCATCGCACCAGATACAATAGTTATAGCTGTAGTGGCAAACGACAGCTGAAAGAAGAACTTTGAAAACACGGCGCCCATTTCTGTCTCGTCTGCATTGGTGAAAAATCTTCCTGTTCCGCAGAAAGGGTTGCTTGATGGACCGTCACCGAAAGCAAGTCCGTAGCCAAAGGCCCAGAAAGAGAATCCACCGAATATTACATCGACGACATTCTTGACCATAATGTTGACCTGAAGAAGGACAAAGAGTTTTTCAGGTTTATTTGAAAATATATAGCTTGCTTTTTGACCAGATTTCGCAGAGAGTGTTTGACCGACATTTATCTATTTACAAAACACTGAAAAAGTTGTCTGAACAGGCAAGAAGTTTTATAGTCTACTGCGGCGAAAGATGATAAAAACTACAAAAAGCCGCGGAGAGATGAACTACTGAAAAAAAAAGAAAGGTGCGGTAATACGTGCAACTTGTCGCACAACAATGTTGCGTCGCAAGATGTCAAGCGAATGTTGCTCGTATTACCTCACCGCGCACAAGAAAATTTCTTTATTTCGGAGAGTAGAGAGAGCTTCTACTTCGTGCAACAAAGAAAATTTGTTGCGAGCGGAGTGATAAAACGAGCAACATTCGCTCTGCAATTCGCAACGCAACAATGTTGAGCGACAAGTTGCTCGTATTACCGGACCTTAAGCCATAAATGTAACTCAATTGTGAATCTTCCGTTGAAAATTAACGGCCCTTTTTTAATCCGGGATTGAAAATATAAATAAAAATTTTGGCGTTTCTCGCATGCACTTATAGTATTAAACTTACTAATACCATTGAGTACATACAAATTTAAACTACTCGCAAGGAAAGAGTGACCAATTAAACGAGACGTTTTTTAGCCAGGGAAATAGAGTTTTAATCAGTGGACGTCAATCGGGGTGCATGCGGAAATGGATAAAACGAGCTTGTTTTCAACTTGTTATGGAGACGATAATGATTGCCATGTACTCGATTTCGATGTCTGAAAAAAATAATTGGTCGAAGCTTGCAAATTTTTCATTTTTTACTCTGAAATGGCTTTTGCTCTGAACCAATCAGAAAGCGAGCAGACAGACACCATCCAATCACATTGCTTGAACACGGAAGCCATTTAAGAGTCACGGTACCGTATGTTTCCCAATCATACGACAACTGCTCTAAGAACTGCTGTAATTAATTCAGTAAAATTTCTTTTTACCTCATTTTTCCTGGACACCATGCCTGATTCGAGTAAGCCGAACCCAGACTGCATCGTAAAAATAATAAAAGCACTTGACAGAACCCAAGTGGCGTCGTCCCATCCAGCTACCTCGTGAAGTCTGTGCTTAGCTGTGCTCATCTCCATCGGTACAGCAGGAGTTGTAGTAATATTTAAGTGACAAAGTACATGAGAAGTGTTGTTTGGTGATGAACAAAGAGGCATCTAAAAAAAAACAAAAAAAAAACAAAAAATAAAAAACAAGAAAAAGAAGACACTTTTAACCTTGGGATCCCTGTGGTAGTGTTAAGCAATTTCAGACCACGTGTCATTCCCTTCGGTTTTTAGTGGAAGCAAAGAAATAATGCCCAATGGAATAAAAAATTGGTCTGAAATGGGGAAAATAGGCTAACTATTTAATGTATGCCTTGTTCTATTGTCCTGACTTTGTTTCTTTTCAAAAGAAACGAAGAAAAAAGAAACCTACGTTGCTCTATGATAATTGTAAACAATAACAACCACGCGTTTACAATTAGAACCACTGACGGACATGCTATAATTTTCTTTCGTCTTTAAAGATGCAAGAAAAAATATTAGATGTTGGTTAGCTGAAAGAGCTAATTTATAAAGGAGTTTCAGGAAAATCACTGATGACGAGACTGAAATAGTATAAACGGCAAAAGTGTTCACAATTAGAGCCACATACTGTAGTAAATAGCTTCTATTTAATATATATATGAATTTTTTCGTTAAACGCAATTCATCAGTTACACACTAGGGAAAATTGTTATTTTTCATAGTATGGAAATAGCAAAAAGTGTGGAAATTGCAATTTTTATTCCTAAATCCCTCAATTTATGCAAATTAGGTAATTGTATTTTATGATTATAGATGTAACAGCTTTTCTATTTTAGGAAAGAAACAGATGGGAAAACTCTTGGAATTAAAAGGAGTTAAGTGAAGTTTTAAATAATCTCCGAGATTATAAGTGTAAATACGTAGGTACTGTATATGATGGTGACTCAGTGTCTCTTGTGCTCAAGGATTTGGTCTTACTATACCATAAAGCTAGCTTTTCTTCTATCTTTTTTGGGAATTTGAAGTCTACTTCTTAATAATAATGATGATTTTACTGATATAACACCGCTGTTAAGTTGACTAAAACATAAACATTATGGAGTTCACTCTCAGCTAGTTCGATAGCCGGCTGTTTCATAATTGTTAGACCAATACAAGTGCTGTTTGAGTTAAACAAAAAATCCTTTCAAGTACTATACAGAACAATACATATAAACAAAGGATGCATTAGCTTCATTCCTTCGTTTTCGTCCACTTCAACTGTCATTGTTAACAGCTTCTGTTAAAATAACAATGACGCAAACCGAATCCGAAAGCCATAAAAATCATTAGGGGTCTGTGATGTTCACTATGTTGGAAGAAAAACGAGCACAACACAAAATAATAAAACTTTTTCTTAATATATCTTGTTTGTGTTTGTGAAACATTTCCAAGAGAAAATAAATACTTATGGCTATATTGTTTCCAACCCAGTTAGGAAAAAACATCACTGACAGCATTAAATGACATTCAAGACAAAACATGACACAGAATACAACAATTTAGCTTCCCACCTTGTGACAAATGGTTAAGAAATTCAGCTTAAGACGAGAGCAAAATTTAAAATTGCTCTATCGAATTGCCGGTATTTTATTATTATTATTATTCAGTGTATGAACAGAGAACAAAAATTCACATAATAACAAATATAACGATAGATAATGTAGTTATGTTTCTGAGTTTTCTTTCTTTCTTTTTTATTTATTTATTTTTTCTTACAAAGAATTTACTTTATTGACCATATATTATTAGATTTAAAAGGCTTTTATATCAGACTTCTCGATCAGCTCCTTCAGTTCGAACCGCCTAATATATCTTTGTCGATATTAGGCAGTATTGATTTAAAACCACAGACCAACTTCAATCGAATACATCAAGTTTTACAGGAAATAATAATATCCTAGATCAGACTTACCTTCGCGCGCTTGATTCCGTAATGTTTACTTCTTTGTGGCAATTTTCCAACCGGTCTCTTGCTTTCTGAAAGAACTTGAAATGTGATAGCTGTTGATAGGTTTTCGTTCAGTGGAGTTATGTATTCACAAGTGCACAGCCAACAAAATGAACCGAACTGAACGAAATTGTTGTCGCCCAGTTGGTCAAGATGGTCATGGTTTTGTCTTAAAACGCGCCGGTCCTCAAACTATAAGAACAATAAAACAATTCCACGTGAGATCAAGGCGCTTTTTGACAGAGAGAGAGAGAGAGGGGAAAAAAACGTTCGTTTATCGAGGTTTTTACAGTCAGTTTTTTCCTCGCTCTCTTGCACTCTTTCTTGCCTCCTCCCCCTCATCTAATGAGGTTATTCTCGATGAATCATTCGACAGAAGATTTCAACCATTAACAATTCAGCTTTAAACTTAAAACAGACAATTTCAACGGACAAGTTGCACCTGCTGCGAGTAAAATTGTGCCATTTATAGGTCACGGGACTTGGTATATCTTATACACCACAATTAGTAAAAAAAAAAAAAAAAAAAAAAAAGGAATAAAATCATACAGTTAATTACTCACTTTTTTCGCTGTAAAAGGGCTAGAACAAGTCAATATCTATATTTGCTTTCCCTTACCTCTTAATTTTGTTTATCAATCGGTTTTTATTCAAAAATATTTCATTGTTTTTCAGTTTTTATCATAATTTTCTTATTCTTTTGATGTTTATTTCAATTCTTATATATAGTATTTGCTCAACATTTCCTGTTTTTGCGGTACGTATTCTGTAAATTTAGACAAAAACTCAATTCGATCCCTATAGAAAACGCAATTCCGATCTCACGAAGTTCTCCATTTTACTATAATAAATGAAAAACTAATTTCTGTACTTACAAAAGAAGCGCTTGTTATTTTTACGAATAAATTACCGACTCAGTAGCTGAACTGCATGCAGTGAAACAAATATTTAAAATCATTGATCTTTTTTGATATAAATGTCTTCGCATGTTAAATAAATTAAATAAGATTACTATTTCCAGTGAAAATGCCCGCATCAAAAATAACATCAAATTTCTAGAATTTATGAGAAACGTGCAGAGAACTGGATTTTGTTATCGTACTCGATCGAGGCTGTATGGGCAATTTGTATCGGCAGGATCGTGAACTTTCCCCACAGGTAGCCCAAGCTCTAGTTGTGGAAAAGAGCTACTACAGAGAATGTATGTGAAATTGTAATGCAATAAAAATCTAATGTAAATGAAACATTGCCAAATGATACATTTTATTTCATCCTTTTAAAAAATTATAATTTCACATACATTCTCTGTGGTGTAGTAGCTCTATTACATAACTAGAGCTTGGGCTACCTGTGCTTTTCCTTAGACAAGATGTTGAACGCCCATAATATTGCGAAAGGGAGACGATCAGATGTTCATCTTGGCATAACCTCACAAAAGCTTCTTCAAATGAAAGCATTCGATCTCAGGAAAGAGAAATAATTGTCAGGTTGAAGTTTGCGAGTTTCATTTGACCGCAAATTAACACCAAAAAGCGTCTCCTTTATGTAAAAAAAAAAAAAAAAAAAAAAAAAAAAAAACTTTTTGTCTTCAAGTGCAGTTTTTTGACCACATTCCTACTTTTCATTCAGAGGATTGATAGATTTATCTCAAGAGAATAAGATCTCGTTAATTTTCTCTTGCTTATCCTTACCCGATAAGAACACCTTTTACACAAATAATTGGGTAAGAATGGAAATTTAGAATTTTGTAAATTTCCGCTCGATCGGGAGTGTTACCTTGGCAACGATAAACAAATATGGCGGCTAAAAACTGTTTTTTTTAAATATCTAGCAATCTCGATGAGCCCCAGAAACAGCGATTATATGGGTGATAAACTTAAACACCAAGGCAAATTAGCTGGGATAAAATTCCTTTTTTTATCAGAGCGAGTTGGAATGATTGGCACATTTTTAGATTGGCTATCGGTGGTTTTTTGACCCGTTCTTGGCCAACAGAAATAAATCCGCGCTAAATTGATGGTTTGCAACCATTCCCAAGGGAGTCAAAACAGTGGCCATGTTGGTGGAACGAACAAAAGAAGCTAATGAGAAATCTTTTGTTTAATACCACCAACAATGAAGAATAAGAGAAAATGTGTGGCGAAAGTTCATATATCAGTATATCAGCCGTTTTTCGCTGAATCGTGATAAAATTTTCACCTTATCTCTTACTTTGACTACGTGGGTCTATTTCACACGGCAGCCATGTTGGTTGCAATAACAGATTCCACCACGCACAGCCTCGTCATTAATGCGAGGTTGTGCGTGGTTGGATCTGTTGTTTAAGCGTGAAAAAGGCCCTTAGCACTTTCTGAAAATGCATCAAAATCAAAAACTCGCAACTGAAAATTTCTGTCAGTTTGTGACGCCATCACTTCGCTACTTTATTCCCATTTTAGAAACGTGTTCTTTGTACAGAAAAGACTACTTCTAAAAGTTGGCCCTAAAAATGGTGAAACGGGAAAAGCTTTTTGGGATTGACGTTTATACGTTTTTGAAAACCACAGCTAATTAACATTAAAAGCGTCTTCTTTGTGCAAAAAAAGGAGAAAAAAAAACTATTAAATTGTACAAGTCTAATTAAGTTTGCCCTACAAAGAAACGAGGAAAGGAAATTTGGGATTAACGTTTGAGAGCTTCTTGTGAAGCTACAGCTAATTAACATGAAAGCAATTTCCTTGTGCACAAAATTACTGTTTCCTTAAAAAGATGTGCTAAAATACCCTCTCTCCCCTCCCACTTGGACAATTTTGGTTTGCCATTTATTATCATTTTTATACAATTTTTTCGATGCCTTAAAATATTTCAATGACCGTGAAAATGTTAGGGCTGAGAGCCAACTCAATAAAAAGCTGATGCTGGAGTTAGAAAAAAATTTCATCGAGAGAATCTTAAGTTTTCTTTTCCTTTAGTAAAGATACGCAAATTTGAGGCGAAATAAGAAAAAGCACAGCTCTATCAATTATACCTAAATATGTTTCTCGAAATCGCGCTAACAGTTAAAGAGTGTATTCACAAAAAGATTTCAAAAGAAGCAGTTTCAGAAGACTTTAAAAATAAAAATTTTGGCTGACCGAACTCAATGCTTAGAATATTTTACTTTTTTGCTGTGAAAAATTTCAAACTCCTTTTATTCAGAATAGAAATCTTTCAAAATTAGTAAGAACGAAGAACTTAATCTGGATTTTAGAAACAAATGCGGTTATGTACAAAACTGTATTTTTTCTAAAAATGTCATTTTTAAAAAATCGCCACGCCGCTACTATAAATTACTGGAAGCTTCGATTATGATGATTCAAATGACAAGCGAAACTTCAATCTATTTCTTGACTTGTTATGAAAAAATATTTGAAATAAACGGTATGGTCACGACGCATATTGCGAACAAACAGCGACGGTGCGCCTCGAGCGAAACCCAGTCGAGCCACCTTAACGAAAGTAGAGAATATAATGACTTCAGCTGAGCGGTGATTTTTTTCTATAACTAGAGCACATTTAGAGTTTTTATTGCCGGCCCTCTTGTTCAGGCTCTTTTTTAACCTAAATCACTAAAGAGATAGTTAAAATCATTAAAAAGAGCAGAATCTCATCAGCGACCGATCGATTATCCGCGAGAAATCTGAATCGAGACGCGGATGTTTTGGCCAACAATTCTTTGCGCGCTTAGCTTTTCCCTCAGCTAATTAGATTGTCCTGATCAAGTTCCATTATTTTCCGTAAAAATGCGGCCGGAGATGAAAAGTTATTACTTTGTTTGTTACCCGGTCGGGCTCCCTGTGAAAAGGATAGACGTTCTTCAGATTCAAATTTGCAATTAACTCTAATGCGCATGTGCAGCATCCCATATGTCATTCATAGCTCAAAACTATGGCAACTAATAATTCATTCACGTGCAGTTGAAACTCGTGATTGGTTGAAACCTCAAAATTATGGGAACATGTTACTGCGTATGCCCCTTGTTTGTTTTTAAATATGCATGCAATTTTTGTTCTTGAAACGAGGAAAGGAAATTTGGGATTAACGTTTGAGAGCTTCTTGTGAAGCTACAGCTAATTAACATGAAAGCAATTTCCTTGTGCACAAAATTACTGTTTCCTTAAAAAGATGTGCTAAAATACCCTCTCTCCCCTCCCACTTGGACAATTTTGGTTTGCCATTTATTATCATTTTTATACAATTTTTTCGATGCCTTAAAATATTTCAATGACCGTGAAAATGTTAGGGCTGAGAGCCAACTCAATAAAAAGCTGATGCTGGAGTTAGAAAAAAATTTCATCGAGAGAATCTTAAGTTTTCTTTTCCTTTAGTAAAGATACGCAAATTTGAGGCGAAATAAGAAAAAGCACAGCTCTATCAATTATACCTAAATATGTTTCTCGAAATCGCGCTAACAGTTAAAGAGTGTATTCACAAAAAGATTTCAAAAGAAGCAGTTTCAGAAGACTTTAAAAATAAAAATTTTGGCTGACCGAACTCAATGCTTAGAATATTTTACTTTTTTGCTGTGAAAAATTTCAAACTCCTTTTATTCAGAATAGAAATCTTTCAAAATTAGTAAGAACGAAGAACTTAATCTGGATTTTAGAAACAAATGCGGTTATGTACAAAACTGTATTTTTTCTAAAAATGTCATTTTTAAAAAATCGCCACGCCGCTACTATAAATTACTGGAAGCTTCGATTATGATGATTCAAATGACAAGCGAAACTTCAATCTATTTCTTGACTTGTTATGAAAAAATATTTGAAATAAACGGTATGGTCACGACGCATATTGCGAACAAACAGCGACGGTGCGCCTCGAGCGAAACCCAGTCGAGCCACCTTAACGAAAGTAGAGAATATAATGACTTCAGCTGAGCGGTGATTTTTTTCTATAACTAGAGCACATTTAGAGTTTTTATTGCCGGCCCTCTTGTTCAGGCTCTTTTTTAACCTAAATCACTAAAGAGATAGTTAAAATCATTAAAAAGAGCAGAATCTCATCAGCGACCGATCGATTATCCGCGAGAAATCTGAATCGAGACGCGGATGTTTTGGCCAACAATTCTTTGCGCGCTTAGCTTTTCCCTCAGCTAATTAGATTGTCCTGATCAAGTTCCATTATTTTCCGTAAAAATGCGGCCGGAGATGAAAAGTTATTACTTTGTTTGTTACCCGGTCGGGCTCCCTGTGAAAAGGATAGACGTTCTTCAGATTCAAATTTGCAATTAACTCTAATGCGCATGTGCAGCATCCCATATGTCATTCATAGCTCAAAACTATGGCAACTAATAATTCATTCACGTGCAGTTGAAACTCGTGATTGGTTGAAACCTCAAAATTATGGGAACATGTTACTGCGTATGCCCCTTGTTTGTTTTTAAATATGCATGCAATTTTTGTTCTTTGGGGGCCAGAAATGGTTAAGATTACCCTTCAGTCACAGTTACTCTAAAAGATAATAGTGGCTTGTTTATCAAGGCCAAGTTTTGCGCAAAAACTTACAAAAAAAGAAAGTTGTTGGTGGGTGGGATATTACTATACAAAAAAAAACCTCTTCTAGGAGATGTTTATTAAAATAAAGACCTCGTCTCAGGCCCTACTCACCCTTAAGCCATCCCCAGCTTTAAGAATGAGGTACCAAAGTCCTTGTCCTGTTCGGATTTTCAACATATCAGGGCTCGTGCAATGGACTTGGAAACTCTGAATACTGTTTTTTCAATTCTTTTTTGATAAGAACAATTACACTTTGCTGGCACACCTACTTCCGATCCTCATTCCTTCCAGGATCTGTAGAATTGTGGAACTGTCTCCCTATAGCTAGTGAGACGAAAGGCATGAAAAATTCACTGAATAAATTCAGAAACACTTTTCCTATACTATAAAAATAAACTCGCCACTTATTATCAACCACCACAGTAATTGTTATATCCCGGGGGGGTACTCCAGCAGGATTTGGGTGGGGGTGTTCCGCTGAGATCCTAAAATGGTTACCCTGTTTATGACAGAAAAACTCAAATTCTCATACCCTGTTTATGACAAAAGGTATGATTGTATATCCCTGTTTATAACAAACCTTATATTCTCATCCTGTAGTGCCAATAACTAAAATTGTACATCTTGAACAAGACACCATAATAAGAGATCTAATAATAGCTCAAGTATCGTTTTGGTGGCAAACAATAGATGAAACTATAGCTGTGACTGTGACTAAGGTTATTTGGAAAATAGGTACCCTGAAAATGACAAAAATCAGGAAAAAGGATAACCTGTTCATGACAAGAAACTCCAAAAACCATACCCTGTTCAGCGGATCATCCCCGTATAGTCCATATATGGGAGTACCCCCCCGGGTGTAATATGCATGAATCTTTTAATAATCCATTTTCGAATTCGTCGAAGACCGCTCTACTCCTTGATTACAGACGCATATATAGTGTTAGCCTCGTTTCAACGTCAAAATATTCTCAAATACCAACGGTGAAGTAAAGAATGCACAACCTTTTCAATAGAAACACTTCAAAATTTCACGGATCTTCATGGAATATATAATTAATCTACACAAAAACGAGGCTAACCTTGTATAAATGCGTCTGTAATCCAGGAACACAGCGGACTTCGAATTCGAAAACCATATGAGTCATGATTTAAGATATCTATTCTTCGTTCTGTTCATCCATCGCATAATAGAACAATAGCATAAACAATAGAGAACAATACAAGCCGTAAGTGTTGATAACGATAAAACATGACGGATCTATTGAAAATGGACTATTCATTTTTTTAACCGTACTCCTCAATAGTTAAATTTTAGGTATGTCATTTTAAATTTATGGGAGTATATGTTATGGTTAGCTTTATACCAATGGATCACAGAAATTATATTCAATTAGTTTTTACTCCTTTTATGAGGGGAAAGATGTCAAATGGGATGTGAGTCCTGTTTCTTTCTACAGTCACATCAATCATTGTAAACCCGTATACCTTCTAAATTTATATTATTTTTGTGACAGAATAAACTAAACTGACAACCACTAAACATCTGTGAGATCTAATTTTGCTAAAACACGCATGCATGTCTGCGTAAACAAAAACGGAATGTAATTTCATTCTAGACAGCAAACACTCAAGGCGTGAGTTCAAATATGTAACATATATGCTTTTCCTTAAAAAACCTGACCTTAATTGCCAGACAACTATGGTTCCCATACAAATTGGAACTTTGAGATAAAATACAGTAAATGTATAAAAACAAGACAATCTTTGGAACACTGTTCATTGTTCACCTTATTCAATATTCCCAAATAGTTTTGGGAACTATAATCTTTTTTGACTATTTTAAGGTGACTGGCTACTACTGAACATTAGATTTGAGCCCACGGAGTCGCACGCGCACGGATACCGCTGAGTTTCCATGACGACGCTTTAAAGTTTTATACTCGAAGAGGGCAAAACCGTCAAATTTTTCATGGGACTACTTTTTTTTCAATTTTCAGATAAATAAAGTTCAAATCAAGCTTTAGTCACAGAAAAACCATTATGTTCACATTTTGCATTCGTTTTTGACAACAAAATTCAGTACTTATACAAAAAAACCTTCCTTTTTCGGCAGTTTTTCTAGAAAATTCTTATTATTTTAAAATTGTTTTTGAAATATGATTTACAAATTCGGTTCATGCAAAAAAATATTCGCAAAACCCCTTTATTTTTTGCAATATGAATTTTTTAAAATTTAGTTAAATTTTCGTTAGTTTTTCGTTAGTTTTCCTTCAAGAATCTCAGAGTACGGTATATTCAGGCTTGAGTATCTCAAAAACGAGTTCAGGCACCCCATTTTTCTATTCAAATTTCAACTCACGATTAAATTTCGCTTCGGAAAATTGCCGTTTAAAAGTGTTTTTAAGACTTTGGCCAATGGTAGCCAGTCACCTTAACGGTGCGATTTTGACTTACAATTATGGCATACATTCTGCCTAGAACATGGCTTACAATAGTCATAAGGTTTACAGTCAAATGTCACGAAGCATGCACAACCCTAGACTGCATTATTCAGTTCATTATTGGATTCTTGGTTGGGTTTTTTTTTTTTTTTTGAATCTTCCATTAATGACTAAATTCAAATTCGAACAAGCCAAGACAAACAGGTAAGAGAATGTGTTAATTTTTGGCAGCTTCTTGGAATGCAGTCAAGCTTATCACTGATTGGCTAATTTTGCCCTGTTTTGACACTTCAGTTGTCTCAAACATATTTGAGATCGATATTTGAATTTATTTTTGAAGCCATTAATATAGGTTTGAAAACGAAGAATGATTTAAAAATCCAATAATTAAAGTGCAAATGAATTGAATTTTTTGTTTTGAAATATGTAGTTTATTGGTAGTCTTAAGAATATCATAGTAAATGTTATGTAAGGTGACTCCGTTTTGAAATATTTGAGAAAAAACTGTCAAGAGTTGCAACATCACATGGTTTGCACAGCATAGAATTTTCTCATAAGTTGAGTAAATTTTGGTCCTTGTTTATAGCATAGTTACTAGGAGGAGATGGTTAAGAAACCTTTTGTTATATTTCTTTGTTCACTTTTGATGTTGGCTGGTCATAACGGTGCACAATTTTTGTTTTACCATTATCAGAAATGGCTAAAATTATGACTTAAAATAAACATTCTCTGTTTGATTGTTGGAAATATTCCAATACCTATAATATGTATTGACAGAAGTATTTTGAACAACCAGCTAAAAGAAGCCTATGGGTTCAGTCGCTCAGCCATAGCCAATGATGGTAAAACAATGTTAAAAACAAGATGTTGTGCATAGTCACGGTTGAAAAAAGTGAACAAAGACATAACAATAGGTTACCTTACAATCTCCCTCTATAACTGTGTTTATAGTTGAAAAATTAATTGCCATATTCCTGGTTCAATAGTAGTAACCATTCCAGAGAAAAAGGAGAAATGATGAAGATGACAATTAATTTTTCAAAAATATACATGAACCAAAATTTACTTAACTTTTGAGAAAATTGCATGCTATGCAAACCATATTATGTTACAACTCTCAGCAAGTTTTTCTCAAATATTTCAAAAATATAACCATCTTACATAAAATGTACTATGATATTCTTGCGACTACCAATAAACTGCATATTTCAAAGCAATAAGGATTTTCAATTCATTTGCACTTTAAGTGAACAATGTACTCTAGTGAGGGGGGGACACACCTAATGTCCTCTGACTGTAAATACATGTTTTGAAAGGCTATGACTTCTTTTGTTATCCACAACTAAACAGTAATAAGTCAAAACTGTACCATGTAAATTGGCCTTTAGGTTGCAAGTCTCAGTGAGGATTTAAACCCTAGTACAGAACAGGAACATAACAATATTAATGTATTTAGAGGAAGAATTAACTATAATTTCCCCAGTTTACTGTCCATTTATCACACTCTGAAGTCTCTTCAACTCTTCACAGTCTTCAGCATACTTCTTCAAGGCTTCCTTGTGCTTGTTCTTATCAGCAGGCACTTTAGTAATCTCAACTTGAGTACCATCATGACATCCTACCACTTTAACTGCAGCAGAATAAGTTCCATTTTCTCTTGCTTTGAAGTTCCTTGCAAAGGTTTTAGCCTCATTTTTAACCCTGAACTTATCATACACAAAATGTTGGTTTGGACCTTGCAGGAACGCTTGTACTTCAGGATGTTTTGGTAAATCTGCTTTGGACTGGCACCAATTGACCACAGGCTTACCAGCTTGAACAAGGGGCAAAAGTTGGTTGATACGAGCTAGAATTAGATGCTTAACTGGTTCAGGTATATCCACTGAATGACACACACAACCAGCAAGTAATTTCTTTAACAGATTTTCATTAGGATTCTGCAGAACTTGTTCAACTAGCTTCTCTATAAGAGTGTCTTCTTGTAAGCAAATGAGTGTGTTTGTACCTTTCACAATATCATCAACTTTCAAGGTTGAGTCAGACTCTACAGCTTGGAACATCACTTGTAACTGTTCCCAGAACTTTGTCAAAGACATCTGATAGAATTTGTTATCTTTAATTTCATCCATTCTATTCTTCAAGCACACCAACACCTTACTTAACATCTGAAGATTCTGGAGAATTGGTGTATCTAGAAAGGGCTGTAAGAACTGACTGCAAGTCTGAAGATGATTGCAAAGAAAAAGACAAATTGCCATGAGACTTTCATCTGTAAGATTTTCTCCAGAAGCAGCTATGTTTACAACTCGCTGGACCATAGAAATAATGAGGTCATCTTTAGGGACAACTCCAGGACACTGTTCCAGAAATGTAACCACATTTTTATAATGTCTTGGAGAACATGCATGGACTAAACCTTCTAAGGCATTACTCAATGGCTGCCATCCAAAAGCTGAAACTAAATCTGTTAACAGACAGATTATCTTCTTAGAAGGGATTCCAAATGCAATTCTTGATTGCTGTGAATTCCAGTTAAATGCTTGTACATAAGGCCTATTGATTACAAGTGGTTTGGACAGCAAAGGAAGGATCTTTTTTGCTAAATCCAATTCTTTCAGCTTCAAGATCAATGTGAACATGGTAGCAACGTTCTTGTCATCTTCACAGAATGTTATCTCTTCTTTAACACAGAGATCAACAATGTCAACTGCTAGTTTTCTCAGTGAAGGTGTTACTTCTCCTTCAAGTTTCTGTGCAAGATAATCAATAGCTGATTCTATGCCATTCATGCACACTATCTTGAAAGCATTCTTTCTTGGGATAATAACTAGGAGATACCGCCGATACCAATTGGTTTTTGATGTCCCTTCGTTTCCTGAAGGTTTACACTCTCCAATATTACACTTTCCCCAGAATTCATCATCATCATAGCTAATATTCAGAACATCTTTCGTAAAATCTAAATGAAAATAACTCGATCTTTTCCAAGGTTTTCCATTGCTACCAATGACCTTAAAACTGAAATCAGTTTCCCAATCATCATCCCCATCAAAAACTTCAAAACAAGTAATAGAATCACCACAATGATATCCATCATAACTATCCTTACAATACCCATACAAATGATCAAACCTGGTTGCCTCAACAAGAAAGAAATCTAACTTCTTATCTTCTTCAAGCACATCATTGACACCTTTCAGAGAAGAATAGATATGTTTATCACCTCCTTTAAGGGCCTGTATTCCCTTATTAAGAAAGGAGCTTTCTGAGTAGTGGTAGTCTAATCCCCAAGCTATCATACTGGGATGAGGCAAATCTTCATTAAGGTTCTGCAGGAGCCCTGTGAGTTTAGTAGTTGGAGCATCAGGTGGAGTAGGAACTACACCATTGCCATCGGTGCACAGGGAGTACACAAGTGCCATGCGATACCCAGATGTGATCTCTGTCAGTTCATGTTCACAGTCTGCATAGTGTGCAGCATACATGCATGAGAACTCCGATTGTGGATTACCAAATACAATCCTTTTTTCTCTTGCACCATGTTTCACAACCAGATCTCCACCAGTAAAGATTGAAGGAAGCTGAATAATGAGAGTTGCAAACATACCCATATGTTTTTCAGTATCTCGATGAGGCTTGAAATGGCCACCAGGTTCATAAAGAAGAAGTTTGTAAAGGTGAGATGTTACTTTCTGCTCACTACAGTTGAGATCATCTTGAATTCCTTTTACTAGTTTTTCAACACCAGCATTGAAATTGGGGTTTGAAATAACAAAATCTTTTGGGTCAAGCTGCCAAGAGTCTCGAACTGTTTTGTCTACGATGGTTGCTTCCCCTAAACCATAAGGTGCTTCATGAAACCACTTTTTAAGATCTTTAAAGACATTTTCTGTTACTGGTAAACTTACAGGACCATAGCCAGGTATTTTAATACCAGGGGACGAAGGAAGTTCAGTGCTGATCCTGCCAACTGCAAACTCAAATGCTTTCTTTTCATGGATTCTTGTAAGAACTTTTGATACTTCATTTTTTAGCTGCTTCATTTCTTGTAGGTAACATAAGTCTTCTTCCTCTAAATCTTCTTCATCAGAACTTTCATCACAATACATCATCCATCTTGGACGAGAAGATTTCATGATTGTCTGAAAGTGTAAGGATAATCCATTCAAATTATTGAGAACATAACAGAGGTGCCAGTAACTTCTTGCACCAATTCCCAATCTGGAACAAGAACAAAAGAGTCTTCCCTCTCTTGAAAATTGAAGTCTTTTCTCATGAAAATATTTTTGTTTTGCTCTCTAGACGGCGATTTAGTGGTGTCACATGCAAAGAGTTTATAAATCTGAAAATAGGTGACTGCAGTTCCTTACCTAACTTGAAAAAAGTAGCCTATAGGCCTTTTTAGAAAGAAGTAACTTAAATCAACAAGTGGAGTACATGAATCTCACCCTGAACCTATAATCACATTCCAACATTGTTACATTACTTTTGTCCTTTTTTACTCTGTATTCATGTAATCCATTCACACTGATGATGAGGTGAGTCACATAAATAGAGCTATATTCATGTAATCCCTTCACACTGACAATGACGTGAGTCACATAAATAGAGCTATATTCATGTAATCCATTCACACTGATGATGAGGTGAGTCACATAAATAGAACTATATTCATGTAATCCATTTACACTGACGATGAGGTGAGTCACCTTGAAACATGTTTGTGAAGAATAAAAAGTTCAAACTTAAAAATGTCATCACAGTCATCAGAGTTTACTTAACTGACAAAGGTCTAATGTCTGAAATGTGAGTTAAGTTTTTATTCATGGTGTTTCAAATTACCTACAACCCATCCATCAATCTATGTCTTTAAAACTGTTGACCATAAAGGTACCGGTAGGTAGTTTCAGAAAATATCCATACCCCTACCACAGGTAGCCTCCCCCGCAGCCGTTTTTAGTGTTGTCACACAACGCTCCCTCCCTACAAACAGCTGCTTAAATTCAAACTATGTTCCTTTCTCATTGCATTAATTGCCCCAATCAGATCGGATGTACTGTTTCAATCACTATAACCAATCAGAGCTTTGAAAAGTTTAAACAGTGAAGTCAAAAGTCAAATCGGAGTTCTCCCCAAATGTCGGAAACACAGAAAAAAATCATTGAAAGACATCGCTGCTTTATTTGTTCAAATGAAGTTCAAAAGAAGAGAAAAAATGTTTTTGGTAAAAGTTCCTTTGATTTTCCATCAATTATCACATCCTGTCTGGATGTGAGCATGAGTTGTTATTCAATGACCAGTGAGTTGTTCATTTGCAAAACTGCATGCTATGGACACAGCTTACCCAGTTTAAACACACCTGTGATCATTTGAATTACTTGGGATCTACAAGAACAAAGAAGCTCTAAAACAAAACATCTTCTAAATATTGCTGACGATGGAGAAATCTTGGCTGCTTCCCAATCAAAGTGTAACAAGTTAACATTCAGTTAATAAGTTAAATGTAAACAAGCCTACATTCCATTGATGTTAGATAACTTCCATTTTAAGTCACGTAAATGTTAATGCATACAAAATAAAGTTAGTTCCAAACTAGTTACTGACGAGTGTAGTTGGGATTATTACAAAAGATATCTAGAGGTTTACAGTTCTCAACCGATAATACCAATTGAACTTCTTCTAAATCAAATGCTTCTTTCTTCACTGTCACCATTTTGAATGTTTTGAATTATGCGATAAGACATGCACGGTGATTGGTCAGATCACAAGTCCGCGAACAGTTCTTGAAATATGGAACCCGAATCCTGATTGGTTGACCTGAGGGAAAGGAATGTAGTTCAAATTTAAGCAGCCGTTTGTGGGGAGAGAGCGCTGCATGACAACACTAAAAACAGCTGCGGGGGAGACTACTACCACAGGTGGCATTGAATTTTTCACAAATTCCAATATGTTAAGAGCACCCTGGCCCTAGGAATACCCTGCAGATCTACTCCCCCACCCTCTGGAATTTGGTATTAAAATTCATATCTTCTTTGAATTGCCTTCTTGAAAAGAATAACCGATCTGTGTCTCCCAACCTCGCCTTAATCCCTCTTGGCCCACATCACATATTTGACTTTGTTTTTCTCAGCGAAGTTTCGCGAAAGTAGGGACTGTTTTGTAGTCTAAAAGTGGTCTCCCTTTGGTGAATCCTTCCCCCGACACACACACGCACACAAAAATCCTGGCTACGGACCTATATGCTAGTTATTTAGATACTGCAATTTCTTCTAGATTTTAGCTTTTATCAGCGCTTTGGTTTACCAAGTATAATTATTATATGCGTTATTCAAATGATTTTTTGTTTATTTGTTTATTAAGGTAATTCCGTAGAAATAGAACCGAACATAGATTTTTATTAAAATTTCGTACAGTTACTAACTAATCTATGGTTATTCCAAAAATGAAATAAAAAAGGGGGGTCACCGAGTTTGTTTTCGCGCTAGATGGCGGTAAATTTAGCCATTTTCGAGGTCATGCGAGACCGATTTTCAAAACGAGAGAATCGAACATTGGGCCATCATCACTCCCATTAAATATATGCTAGTAATA
>JANTNT010176621.1:7424-18830 GCA_024752375.1 Entacmaea quadricolor
GGAGAGGGAATGGGATGAACAAGACTTTCTATTCTTAGGAGAGGGAATGGGATGAACAAGACTTTCTATTCTTAGGAGAGGGAATGGGATGAACAAGACTTTATATTCTTAGGACAGGGAGTGGGATGAACAAGACCCCTTCATTCTTAGGGGAGGGACTGGGGTAAAGAAAACCCCTTCCATTCTTGGGGGAAGGGAGTGGGAATAACAATAAGGATTTTATTCTTACTAAACACTAAAGAAATCCTAAAGATGAAATGTACTAGCTAATTAATATTAAAAAAAATTATTTTAATTAACTTTTCATGCATAAAATATAAAAAATGTATACTGTATAATTATATTGTTTATATAAGTAAGTTTTATTAGGGGCTTTCATTTATTAGCACAGAGGGGGGGCTGGCAAAATTTCCGAGAGCAGCACACAAACATGATCAAGCCCCCCAAATTTTAAGGTAAAACTCCATAACTCCCCCCCTCAAAGGTTTTGGTAAAAAGCAAACTCAAACTTAAAAAAACCCCTATAAATCAAATTTGAAGAAGTGACGATCCCCCCTACTTAGGTTCTCAAAATAATGTAACCCCCCAAAATTCTGTCAACTCCCTCTGTACTAATAAATAAAGCCCCCTTACTGTTGGTTCTCATAGAAGGTGACACCCAGGTACACCTATGGTGATTCACTAAAGAACAAGGGATGAGACATCACAATTTGCTAAGATATGAAATTCAGTGACTTTTTAAGTTTTCTATGACCCATATAACCCTGTTAATAAATGTCTGAAATGTTATTTAAGTACAAACTCTACTCATTTTCCATTCCTGGTGTTCCAAATTGCCACAGATGTAGTTAAAACTATCTAGATTACATGCTAGTTTTTTTATAGTTGGAAAGTATAAAAATGATACAAAATAATTTGAATGTTTTTTTATCCTGGGTATCACCTGCCATAGAATCTCTGGTAATCAAGATAGATAATTTTTTCTTATGACTTTCATATTCTTATCAGGCTGTAAATAACATGCATTTACTGGATAGTATAATTCAAAGAGGATGATTGTGATGGTTACTTAATAGTTACAACTTTAAAGCCTTGAAACACAGCATTGAAGTAGTAGGACATTATTATACAAAGTAGAGATCTGCCATTACAACTAACACAAATTTTCTTGTTGTTTTTTCTCAAAAATCAATAAAAACCCACAGATACCATATATAGGTTTTATTTATAACTAAGTATACGGTTTACGGACACTTACTGTTGTCATTATGCATTCTTTTAGAGTTTTGTTTTTCACCACATTGTTAACAAATTTTATATGTGGGCAAACTTGTGTCGGTGAAGTCGTCTGTGGGCTAAATGACTGGTACCACCTTTTATGGGTTCTGACGGTATTGGTATTGGTATTGGTGTTGGTGTTGGTGTTGGTGTTAGTGTGTGTGTGTGTATGTGTGTTTTAAATCTCCATTTAAAAAATCCTGGATTTGCTTCTGAACATTACATGAAGTATGATTCAATAAAAGATAGTAAGAGAATAATCAATATAAATATAAGTAACAACTTTGCAATTGGTAAATTTGTAAGAAAAAAAGAGAAAAAATTGAAGAGGAAATTTAACAATTATAGTCTATAATAATAGTGAACAATGCATGTGCCATAAAAATGTGTCATTAAAATGTCGTTAAGTTACAGTATGGCTACTCTATCCAGGGCCATTTTATAAATGAGAACCAAACAAGTTTTAAAGTGAAAACAATGCATTCCAACTTTAGCCAATCAGGATCAAGTAAAAAAGCCAAGATCTGAACACTGATTGAAAACAACTTTGATGCTATCAAGAGACTGTGGACTTTGATCTCCAATGATTGGCTCAAGTTTTCATTCTAAATCTTGATTGGTTCTCAATGACTGAGTGATCTGGTTACAGTAGTTGCACTAGAATTGTCAGCTCTTGGTATGAAAATGGTAAGGTAGCTCTATTGCTTATGATTTGCACCTTGTTGGTTAAAGAATCCTAGTCAGGCACAATGCATTTTGCGCCTATGTTTTGTTTACAAATGGAAATTTGCATTTATGACCGTGAGAACGACTGAATTGGATTGGCTGATGATATAATGATACAATAGTAGCCAATCAGATGAGACCGTTCTCACGGTTTGCCACATCAGTTACTTTTTGAAAAACCTTGTCATGCCATATTCAACTGATAATCTTGGAAACAAGGAAGGTCATTCTTTAGAGTAAAATATGGATTAATCTGACCAAAATCGATTTAAAAAAGTGTGTTAAAATTTAATGAAAGATTATATATCAATGGTAATGCTAGTTAGTTAACAAAGCTCTTGTATTTTAAGATGACATCGATTGAAGTGGATTACTATTGAATCTTCAAAGATTTGCCATTTTGTGTGGCAGAGAAAATGGTGATTGTGCTCGCTATGCATTGTGGCTGACTAGGATTCTTTAATTACAAATTACAGCATTATGGCATATAACAAATTACTATAACACAACAAACTAGAACGATACTGTAATATGAGAATATTGTTAGCTAATGCTTATTAGGAAATTAAAATATTTTTCATAGAATTTTAAGAATAATAATTTGTTTTTCTAATCATTTATAATTTGGGTTTTTAATCTGTTTGGGTTTTATGTTTTTTACTAAGAATCTTCATTCCACCTCTGATCATTTTACCCATCCAAAACACATTTAATATATCTAGAATGACACTAGTTAAAATCCACAATGTCTGTGCTAGAACTCCCAGCTGTTCTCTCTCTGGTGTATGCCAGACAATATAACATTTGTAATAGTAGTAGGGAATGACTATTATTCTTGCAAGGAAAAACATTATCACCATCAGCGAGGCATTTACCAAGAAACTGCGTGATAAATGTGGTTGGCCTGCCACCGTGAAGTACCACCTATTCATGAATTTAAGTAAAAAATTAGTACAAGTTATCAAATTGTGACAAGTGAAATAAAGGATACATTTCTTGCATGTTTGTCAAAAATTGAAGTAATAGATCAAGCATGAGAAAGAATGTTTCATCATTGTATTAAAACCTTAAGAAGTGGGTCAAAAAATGAGGCAAAGCTAAGTTTTTTATCCAACTTCAAGGTGTTTGATACACTCCAAACACGTCCCTTTCAAGTGTTTGATCCAGCTTCTCAATTTTATTAATAATTTGTGAAGAAATTCATTAAATTCATTGTGAAATTCATTGTTAATCATTAATTTATGCAAGTGTTTGATGTAATAGATCAAACATGAGAAAGGGTGTTTCATCAGTGTATCAAGACACCAAGAAGCGGTTGAAAAAACGAGGCGAAGCCGAGTTTTTCTAACCGACTTCAAGGTGTCTTGATACACTGATGAAACACTCTTTCAAGTGTTTAATATAGCGTCAAAAATTTATAAATAATTTGTGGAGAAATTCATAAGCTTCTGTTCCAACTGGATCACCCATACATGTCATGTTTGAATGTCACTGTCATGTGCAATGTCTTCATAAGAGGCTCCCACATGGTAAAGATTGCATGCTAAAGTCAAGACAGAGGTGCTTATTAATGTCATATGTGGGCTGTTGGTGATTGAATGTGAGACTGATATTGATGAGCTGACAAGGAGTCTGTCTACATTTGGATGCACTTTTATCTTTAATGAAGTCATCATTCATTAGTATTCAAGTGATCTTTATAAAGATCACTTGAATAATGATCTTTATAAAGGTCACTTTAATAGGAGTTTACTGAGTATAAATTAGGCCATGATCAATGCACATGACGTGTATGGGTGTTCCAACTGGACCAGAAGCTTATGAATTATTCATGAGTTTTTTTTCATGTCACTGACAGTCCCCAGTCATCTCTCTCTCTCTCTCTCTCTCTCTGTTGTTTTTCTCTGATTCTGGGTTATTTCCTATTTGTCAAATCTTGTAGTCTGAGTGCACACCATATATCCGTGAAATAAAACTTAACAAGAATTATCTTATCAGAGCCTCTGATAGAGTGCGAGGGTGCAATTCTGCACTATTTACCTAAAATCGCACCAAACCCCACTCCCGGGGGTACTCCCGTATATGGACTATACGGGGATGATCCGCTGAACAGGGTATGGTTTTTGGAGTTTCTTGTCATGAACAGGGTGTCCTTTCTCCTAATTTTTGTCATTTTCAGGGTACCTATTTTCCAAATAACCTTAGTCACAGTCACGGCCATAGTTTCATCTATTGTTTGTTTGCCAAGAAAATGATACTTGAGCTATTATTGGACCTCTTGTTATGGTGTCTCATTCAAGATGTACAATTTTAGCGATTGGCACTACAGATTGAGAGTATAGTGTTTGTCATAAACAGGGATATACATGTACAATCATACCTTTTGTCATAAACAGGGTATGAGAATTAAAGTTTTTCTGTCATAAACAGGATATTAACTGTTTTACCAGCTGAACACCCCTACCCAAATCCTGCTCGAGTACCCCCTGGGATCGCACTATTTATTGTTTTCTGCACTGTTGGTCATTTGTCGCACTATTTGCAAAAAAACTCCCAGAATAAATCACCACATTTATGAAATATTTCTTCTGAACTAAAATTAACTTCCAAATTTATCATTTTTTGGTATATTTCATTGCCTTTTAGGGACCATTCATTTTTAATGGGGTAGGGGGGGCTGGTTGAAATTTGAAAAACACTATATATTTTTTTGATGGCCCAACCCCTCATGTATGTATTTTTCCAGATGGCCCATCCCCAATACTATGTATTTTTTTGGATATGACACTGTACTATTTTGGGTGGCCCCCCTTATTTTCACCAGCTTTCCCTACCCCATAAAAAATGAAAGGTCCCTTACTATTTTTTTATATGGCGAATTTGGGGTTCTAAAACAAGTTAGTTTATGAATTGGACAAAATCAACAAGGTGTTCTTTGCAAGATGTTGCAAGACTCTGGACTCAAATTTCTTTTCTAAGAAGGCTTATGATTGGCTAAATTTTGACAATTTTTGTCCAATCATAGTTTGTAATAAAAATGAAGATGCTAATTAGAATTCCCACACTATTCCATGCTATTTCTAAAAATTTCCACACTATTTTTTCTGCACTCTATCAGATGCTCTGTCTTATTGCACTATTATGTACAAACTAGTTGATATCACTGAAGCAGAACACTGCAGTTAACAATAGCAAGATATCTTGCTGTCTTTGGTTTTCTTTGTGTAGTTTACAGTATGCCTGAGTGAATTCTTAGTTATTGGATAACAAAAAAGTTGATAACTAAATACTATTACGCAATAAAGTTAGTTCTTTCACGGATATATGAAGTGCACTTTTTTGCACAAGAAAATTGATCTATAGCACTCAACTCATCTGCAACAAGAGAAATATAAAATAAATTTTGTTTTTTCAGTGTAGTTTTCTGTTTTCTTAAGTCAGTCTTGTGATTTTCCATGAATTGTATAGTCTTTGAGTTTTCCCTAAATTCTTAGTCCTTTTAAGAAGAATAATAGGCAAATACAACTTCAGCCTTGTATGACATCACTTAGAGTATAGATTCTTTCTGAATCCACACTCTGCTTGACCATTCAGTGGCTGATTCTGCATTTTTGCTTGAGCAATTCATGAGTAACTATGATTCTAATTTGAAGGATCAAGCTAGCAGCTGGGTTTGGTACAATTTTGCAAATTATCAATTGAAATCTTAATTATAATTACCTTTGATTAACAAAAACAGTAGACAATTCAGCCAGTTGACGGAAATTTGCATAGAATGGTAAAACACCAAATATCTAGCCAAGAAATAATAAAAATAAAGAAAAGTAAATACACTTTTTGATTTACAAGGGTAGCTAGTACCCAATAGATCTGCCGTGTACAGGCATCAACAGTTTTGCAATTCCAGTTTAGCTGCAACTGAATATGGGAAAGAAAAACATGAGCCAAGTGTTAAAAGTTATGCTACTATGTTGGATTTGTAATGTGATCTTCTTAAGAGTTTCTTTTATTAAGTAACTAACACTTATTGAATGGGACCAAGGAAAACAGTATGTTTTGTGGCCACTAGACTGCAAATGTTTCCAGAGGAGGAGCCAAGGGAAACACTGGTGGTTGAGAAACCCCTAAATTTTGTTCAAGTGAACAGGACATTTTTCGACCCTATTCTTGTTCTCAGGCCCTGTGCATGACCAGGCATAACTGTCTGCACGTTGGACCAATGGCAAAAGCCTTCAAAAAAATCGTATTTTTTTCAGTAATTCCTTTTCAAAAAAAATCAATTAATAATAGAAAACAAAGATAAGTCCATATCTTAGCAGAGTTTCAAGGGTTTTCATGAGTGATAATTGAGTGAAATTCGTGGTTTTCTTTTGGGAAAGACTGATTTTTCCACAGGACCCCCCGTGAAGTTGCCTACCTTGTTAGTGTATTTAACTAAGTAACAATGAATGCTACCAAGGAGGGAGGGGTAAGGCAAAAAGTCAAAACTTCACAAAACAAGCAGAAAGAACATTTTCATTGCTAGAATAACATAAATATTCATATTTTCACATTCTTAGTGTGGTTCACCTATGGTCCCAGTCAATAAGTGTTTTGTTACATACCAGCTGTCAAAGAACAACAAAAAGTAGATGTGAAAAAATATTTTTTATTTCAAACCCGACTTTTGAAAAGGCAATCAACTTCTAGTTTTGTTATTACTGATCATTAAGTAACCATGTTGCCCACTGAAAACTGTTGCCAGGGAAACACGATAAGTTGTTCACTTTCAGGTGATACACTCTCACCCAATTACAGTACAAGAAAAATAGACTTTGACAGTTGGTTATTATGACAATAAATTATTATTTAGTCTTTTATTAGGATTAAAAAATCCAATATGCTGGATTAAAAAATCATGAATAATTCATAAGCTTCTGACCCAATTGGAGAATCCATATTATGTCACATGCATGAACCTTTATACTCAATAAAGTCCTCCTCATTAGTATTCAACTGATCTTTATATAAAGTTCACTTGTAATGAATACTAATGAAGGATAACTTCATCAGAGATAAGGGGGAATCCAAATTTAGACAAAGACTTAAAGCCTCATCAAGGTCAGTCTCACATTCGATCACTAGAGACCCACAAATTAAATTGACAAGCACCTCTGTCTTGATCTTGCATCCAATCTTAATACCATGAGGGAGCCTCTTATGAGGTCACTGCACATGACAGTGACGTTCAAACCTCTATGGAAGTATAAAAGTCCATGATTGTGACATATATGGGTGGTCCAATTGGACCAGAAACTTATGCATTATTCATGAGCTTTTAAAGCCTTCCAATAAACTTGCAGTTTATCTTTTATCATGTCTAAAAACACTTGATGCTCTCTTTTTCTGATATTGTAAAATATAATTATAATTTATAATATTGAAGGATAAAGTACTTACAACAACAAACACATATGCAGTTATTGCCATCAAATGATGAAGAAGCATGAAATTATCGCCAATCAGGTTGTAGTTGAGCACAATTATGAAAAAATCTGTGTTCAAACAAAAAAAGAATTGAGCAGTTTATAGCTATCAATTCTAGTGAGAGTGTTTTTGTCAGAATATAGAACATCAATAAATTTTCATAAATATATTAATTACAGTTACAATCAATTAATTAAAAGTACAATAATGAAATACATGTAAATATCTTATTAATAGAGGATGATAGTGATGATTATGAGGAGAAAGAGGAGGATGATGATTAGGAGGAGTAGGAAGAGGAGGGCAGAGAGAAGGAGGAGGGGTGAGTAATAGAAGTAGGAGGGGATAAGGAGCATGAGGAAAAGAAGGATAAGGAATAGGAGGGGGAAATGAAAAGGATGATAAGGAAGATGAGGAAAAGGGGAGGAAGCGAGGATGAGGAGGATGATGATGATGATGAGGAGGAGGAGGAGGAGAGGAAGAGTAGGATAAGAGGAAAGAGGAGGGAGATAAGAGGGAAGAGGAGGGGGATGAGAGGGAAGAGGAGGAGAGGATGAGAGGGAAGAGGAAGGGGATGAGGAAAAGGGGAGGATAATGAGGATGAGGGCAAGGGGAAAGAGGAGGGGAATGAGAGGGAAGAGGAGGAGGGGAGGATGATGAGGATGAGGACGAGGGGAAAGAGTAGGGGATGAGAGGGAAGAGGATGAGGATGAGCGGGAAAAGAAGGATGATTGAGGATGATGATTATGAGGAGGAAGAGGAGAAGGGGAAGAGGAGGAGGAGGAGGGGAAAAGCAAGATAAGGGGGAAGAGGAGAAGGATGAGGGGGAAGAGGAAAATGAAATATATACTTAATAATAAAAAAGAAATACATTAATAATATGTATAATAATGAAGGATTTTAGTCGTACAGAATAACTTAAAGATGTAATTTACCTGCTGTTATATAACCCATTGTTATTGACACTCCAAATCTGATTAAAGATGCATCATTCCTAAAGAAAAATTAAATTAGAAAGCCTATTTTAAGAAACACATTGAATAATGAGAATCAAAAAACCTGTATCATAATGCCCATTAACTGTGAGAAAATAGGCTAGACTTACTAAAAACTTATTTTCTTTGGAGGGGGAACATCACGAAAGTTTCTAACCCACTACACAATTCCCTGATTAATAACTTGTCCCTAGCCCATCGCAATAACCAATTATGGTCCCTCAAGGAACAAAAAGAAGTGTTAACATCAGATGATTCTTACAATTAAGCAAAGGGTGCTAACTACTGTAGCTAGACAGACCAAGATTTTTAACATTTTTTCTGACACTTTTGGATAAATGATGGTACAGTCCAACATTGTGGGTGGGTGGCACAAGTTTTGATGTCATATGAGCTCAAAAAACCATCTTGTCTACATCAACTTATGCCTGCTTTGATGGGTTGTCTTTGTTCAAAGTGTCAAGAAAGAATATTTCAGTATTCCTGATAAGCTGGCAACAGTAGTGTTCTTGGTGCTGTACAATACACTGACCCCTGGCTTTAATTTGATTGAACAACCACCAAACAATGGGTTGTTTTCTCAACAGAATATAGAATGTCCAACTAACAAAATCAAATTCATAAGATTCTTTAGAATGCATTTATTCTAAGACAGAAATTTACAATTTTCAGTAATCAGTTTGTTTTCTACAAAAATATAATTATTTGCAAACAAATAATAATTTATACAGCAAAACAAATACTTTGTTTAGATTTAAACTTAATTTATTTTATTATTAGTTATTGCAACAAAGTAAAAAATAGTAGAAAATGGTGGTTAATGTGACTTATTGGGTTCCCTG
The DNA here is from genome assembly GCA_024752375.1 of Entacmaea quadricolor. Classification (NCBI taxonomy): domain Eukaryota; kingdom Metazoa; phylum Cnidaria; class Anthozoa; order Actiniaria; family Actiniidae; genus Entacmaea; species Entacmaea quadricolor. The sequence continues at coordinate 16,732 of JANTNT010176621.1, forward strand.
TGGATGGCCGTTGCTGTTAACATTTTTCTTTGTCACCATCTTGTGCCACAATGGCATCAATTTTCAGTTGGCAAGTCTTTTCACTGCTAACACCCTCCTCCTCCCCAGTCCATGACCATCTTTTCTTGTTTTCATTTTGTGAATTTTTTGCCCTCACCTTAGCTGGGCAACACATAAGCCATGTTAGATAATTGTCAAACTTTACATTTATACTTCATATTATTTATTAAAGAACAGCTATGCTTTTAGCATAGCCATATTTTTGCCATAAATGGTTATGATGTGTTGTCCCTTGCTAACTGAGCACAGCTCACAATGAATTTCTCAGAGTTAACTAGCTGCTGTGGTTAGAGTTTTAAGGCATAAATACATTTTAGCTTGTCAGAAGTAGCAACAGTAGCTATAGGTAGGTAGAATAAAGAATGTGGGTTTGGAGTTAGTTAAAGTTAATTACTCTTCCACACCAAAAAAACACCAGCCCCTGAAAGTAACATATGAATATGACATGATTCTTACCAGATAGGGTTTGCATTAGTAGCACTGTCAAAGAATAAACAGTAGAGAGAAATAGTACTGACAATAACAGCATGGATATTAGAAGCTATCCTGTAACAAAGGAAACCAATAAAAAACATTAAAGCAAGGAATGATAAGGAATGATAATTGATTGTATCCAAATAACACAGCATTAAACGATATTGTATTGTATGATGTAACATTTGATATTCTTGTAAATATATGGGCTGGTAGTGAATGACTGGTTGTCTTAGACTTAGGTTACAGTATACCCCTTCAACCCTCCCCCCCCCAAAAAAAAACAAATCTTGGCTATACCCCCTGTCCTTTATATTTTATTAGCATAGGACAACTTTTTAAGCATACCTTGTTTCCCAATCACATTTTTTGGCTTTTGATAAACTGTTGTATGATTGAAAATTTGTTGAAATCCTTGGACTTATAAAACAGGTTATTAGTGTGAAAATGATGAAGCTTCCACATGTTGTACTGATGTATAACTTTGCATCATAAAGAGTACCAGGTATTAGCCATTTTTCTGCAAGAAAGGCAATCAGCTCATCAGAAGAAAGTATCAATGAAATTATGAATGCCATATCAGGGACAGGTGACTTGCTAAGAGGTCATGCATGTGACCCTACCTCCCTTAAACCTGTCGGCATTGTCAAAATGAACTCCAGAAATGAAATTCTGGGCATGTGGTTTTTTTTTGTAATTTCTGCTTCACAGAAAGCCTCCTGATTCCCAATACATTTCAATTTTCTTGCAAACACTGAAGTTTCCAAACATTGAGATGTAACCTTATGTCACCTCCACTATAACATATATATAGCTGCTTCTTAAGCAGCCTGGAAGGCTGGCCCTTGTTCCTTTGTTTGGGCCCCTGGAGGATGTATGGGGAGGGGAGAGAGGAGGAAATAAGACCTGCAAACAAACCTGGGTTATTTGTCTCCCTCTTCCCCTCTCCCCTCCCCAGTCCCTGACAGGTTCTCCCCACCCCAAGAGAAAATGATTAAGGGCCAGTTCTGAAGACTACTTAAAGTATAGTATATTTTATTACATTCCTCATCTTTTTTTTCAATTGGGAGGGGAGGATTGGTGGTGGTAAACAGTAACTATATTTACTGCAGGATATCTTTATTTTTGTATTTTCAATCTTAAATAAGATCACTTACCAGTAGTGGGTACATAGATTACAATAAAGATCAAATAAAACCACTGGCCCAAATAAATATTAGAATAATTTTTTTCTATTTCCAGGATTGGAGCCTAACACCTATATATATTTTTAATAGCTACTGGTATATTAACAGTGTTATTTATTAAATACTTATAGTGTTATGTTTTTTTTTTCAAAATTGGTGTAAAAATAAAGTAGCTGTTGTTGACCTGATAAAATCAACCCTCCTAAAAATCCTATTGCTTTTGGCTATCATATGGACTGCAGTGTAAGCACAAGAATAATATATTACTTCTTGTGAACCTACCTAATTACAGCGATTCTCGAAATTCTGCGAACTCGGACACTTCAACGACTTGCTGTGAAATTGGTTTTTCGCTGCCGTCAATCAAGACTAATTAGT
>JANTNT010176732.1:0-18782 GCA_024752375.1 Entacmaea quadricolor
TAACGTCCGAAACGTCAGTTAAGTAAACTCGTTTTTATTCACGGTGTTTCAAATTACCTACACCCATCCATCGTTTCAATATTTAGCTATAGTTTGATTAAGCAAGTAATTTTTGAGACTGTCTTCTGTAAACTATAAACCAATAATTAAGTGACAAAAAATAGAAGGGATTGATAAAAGTAGCTTTATTTGTCAAAGATATATAAAATTCTGATGAAGGGCGAACGCTCGAAACGTCAATAGACCCCTTCACAGTTCCATCCGCCATTTTGAATATATCAATAAATCAACATAACTCCACATAAAAACGAGGCGAACGGTGAGTTGCTGCAGGGATTTACATATAAACACTGGTGGACATACGTTTAACACCTACATAATATAGCTTTTAATGTCTCAAATCATGGTATGATTTCACAGTGGTGCTCCACCGTCCTATTCTGAATATATCCAGAAGTTTTTAGAGAATAATTTAATAGAAATAATGCAATCTAACATTTAAACACGGGTGGATTAAAGGCCGATCTGATCAGATATTGAATCGATGGATCGGTATCATCCCGCTTTCATACAAATGTAGGTAATATTTCATTATTTATTTAATTATATGATTCATGTCTACAAATATATTATACTTTAAGGAGTTTAATAGCATTTCCTACAGATTTAATATCACTAGAGAAACATGCATTGAATGAACCGAAAGAACAGTTATAATGTTCTAGTTATTGTTAAATTCGAGTATTACAGTCTTAATTAGCAAAGGAAATATTTTCAATGTAATCTGATCAATTCGGCCTTCAATCGACCGGTGTTTCTCTGTTAGATCGTAGTATTGCGATATAATTAATAATTAAATTATTCTCTAAAAACTTCTGGATATTTTTGAATAGGACAGAGGAGCACCATTGTGAAATTACACCATGTTTTGAGACATTTAAAGCTATATTATGTAGGTATTAAGCGTATGTCCACCAACGTTTCTATGTAAATCCCTGTAGCGACTCGACGTTCGCCTCGTTTCCATGTTGATTTAATAATCTGTTCAAAATGGCGGATTCAAATGTGAAGGGGACTATACAGTTAAGTAATACTCTCTTTTTCAAAGTTGTTACAAATTTGTTTTTACTCATCATTAAAACGTTGTATAACACATCTACGGAGTTTAAACTAGTTTAATCACAAGTTTTTATTTTTATTTGTCAAAAATAAATATTTTTACAAAATTACATATTAACGAAGACTTTACTGCTGAGAAAGCTTTGTACCTATATAAATACATATATTTTAATTTTATGAATTAGATAATCTTAACTGAAAATTTAAATAGTGCTTGATCAAGAAAAGTATAATTTATTTTGAAACGTTCTGTACGACACTCAAATTTTTCAATTGAATGAATCTTCCATTTCACTCTAAAATTCTTCAATACCCTCTTGTTATTGTTTAAAATATTGTAAGACCAGGGAGCAACATTATGGAAAAGAAGACCATAATCTCTTTTTGAGTATTTTGCTAAACACTTTTTTCAATTGAATGAGTGCAATCTAATTGTTAGAGAATATGAGAGCGCTGTCGGAACTATTTCGGATCTTCTTGATTGATTTAGGTAATTGCCTAGGCGTTCCAAATTTCACATGCATGCTTTCTTTTAAATCAGCTCGTTTTAAGGTGCTTTCGCAGAAGGGCCCCTGGAAAAGGGAAAAGTGGTGGGAAAGCGTCTCAGGCACTTGAAGCAAGAATAAAATAATATTTCATACAAACGAAGAAACATTTAGCGGATAGCGGATGAGAAAATGCTGCTAAAAAATTCCTGTTAAAATTATTGCAGGTGTAAATGAATTAAGGAAAAAATATTTTTTTCGTCTCGTAGTGTATTATAGCATCGATTGAAAGCTTAGTTTTAGTGATACTCCTACTGTTAAATGGAATATATACACAAGTAATTAAAAAAGACTGAATAATAAAAAAATAACATTTAGGTATTAAATGGGTGATATCTCCCAGTTCAACAGCCTACATTTTATACATTTGAAGACCTATTGTACTAATGTACTAATTTCTCATGTATGTAAGCTGCACTTGGCAGTTCGTAAAAGTCCTCCATACATTGTAAAATTGGTCTGAAAAGCCCGGTTTGGGCACCCATCAATCACATTGATCAGGAGTATTTATTTCGCTGTTTTAAAGACATAGAATGAATAGCTTTTCAGGTTACCTTGTTGGCATATACTAAAATAGTCATTGTCTTCCGCAATCTCAGCCTTTTGAGTCAAACTCGTAATTTTTATTGCTAATTAATTCCTATTTGTTATTTTGCTACTTTTTATTTTTATATTGTTAGGAATTGTGTAACACAGGAACCTCGCGAGGAACATTCTAGCAATTGAGAAAGAACATTATTATTAGTTATTAGTACATTCTAGAAAAATCAACAAATTACGTTATTCTAGAGTGTTCTATATAAAAATAGAAATTACGTAACAACATATAAATAGAAATTAGGTATTTTTTAGAACATTCTAGAAGACGGTCAGAAATACTATATAATTATATAATATATACTATATATAAATACTATATACTATATACTATATACTATATACTATATATAATATATGTATATATACATCCACACATATATATACACTCGATCTCAAAAATTCTGACATTTATCGGATATATATAAATATATATATATATGTCCCCAATTTTCTTTTGTGTTGCCTTGAATACTAAATGCCGTTGAGAGTTATACGAAGACAATAACACAGCAAACATGTTCGTTAAATCTCCATTTTAATCAAATTCCAACAAGAATTGTTGCATGACAATAAACGCACGTTTACATAACCTGTATTTGTTCTACTCTCTTGGAATTAATATACTCGTGCAACAGATATTATTTCAATGCAACTATTAAACCCTAATGTCATTGATTTCTTTTGTTTTCCTTCGACTATATATTGAATCTTAGTTTTGTTGCACGGGTTTATTGCAATCACTCTATCATACCTTCACAAAGTAATTGCATTGGTGTAATATCTGTAGCACGTGAGTATTCCGAGAGAGTAGAACAAATACAGGTTATGTAGGAGTGCGTGAACAATTCTTGTTGGAATTTGTATCAAATGTAGATGATAACGAACATGTTGTCTGTGTTATTGTCCTTGTCCAACTCTCAACGGTATTTAGTATTCAAAGCAACACTAAAAGAAAATTGGTGACATATATATATATATATATATATATATACCCGATAAATGTCAGAATTTCTGAGGTCGGGTATGTGTATATGTATATATATAATACCAAATATCTGTGGAACGATATTTAAAAAGCCAAATTATTAAGAAATTATATAATTTCATTTTACAATTAAATTAAGCGATTAAATTCTGTTTGCTGAATTTACGACCCAATGCGAACGTAAATCTTGTCAATGTGCATCCTGACATTAATAATAGGGGCATTCCCCGCTACCGATATTATAGCTTTTTTACGTCATCACTTTTTTATAGTACCTTGTGGAAGAAATCATCTGTGACATCCAAATTTTTTTTCTTAGATTTTAGGTGACTTAGATTATTGGACATGTGACCTTGATAAAATTTTTTGAATTTTATGAGTGACGTCTGCTTACAAAAATCGAGCTAAATGTGAAATCGTTGCTTACAGCACATAACGGGCTCTTGGCAGGGAATGCGTGACACTTTAAAAATTTTCTTCGTGGCTTCAAAAAATGCTAAATTTCAAATACCAAAATTAGTAAATAAAAAAAAAAAAAAAAAAAAAAAAAAAAGAAAGGAAGGAAGGATGGATGGATGGAAGGAAGGAAAAAAAAATTTGAGCAATTGTAATGAATAGCGCTGAAGTAACATGCAATCAAGTTTAGCGATTTCATAAGGAAATGTATGTTGGTGGGCATCACCTTGACCAACATACGATGTTGCCACACTTTTACTTTGTAGGAAACTACAAATGAAATTACTCGTAACCTCGACCCTGTTCGTCAGAATGCCTCCGAACTTTCCATTTTTACTAATTTTGGTTTGCTCTTTTCAAATATACATTTTTCAAAAGTTTTATGGAGACACCATCACAAAACTAATAATGTCACGCATTACCTGCCAAGGGGACGTTGTCTTCCGTTGAGAGATGGGTATTAGTAAGTAAACATAGTAAGCTTTTTCTTCAAACTCATTTATTCGACTTCTAGGAAAATCGAAGGTCAGTACGATCATCAGCCTGTGACAGCAAAAAATTAAGACGCTTTTCTAAGTTGTCCTTATACATTACCTTTTGACATGAGCGGAAACCTTTATAAGTTCCCTATATTATAATTTTATTATGATTCGGATGTATTTTTTATTGTAGCTTTTTTGTATTTTTCAAAGTCATGAAAGATCAGTAAATAAGATGCTGTATCCTAACAAAACAGGTTTAAACATGTATAGACACGTACCAAAAAGGTCCCACTTAGTCACGATTCAAAAATAAATATTTACTGTACTTGACGACATGGGCCAAAACACATCGTAACACATATCTATATTTTCAAATTTTTGGGGTAGAACTAAAACAAAGTAAAATATAGTTAAATGAGCAATCTTCAGAGAAAGTTTAAGTTTAAAATTTTACTTGTGGTTTAATTCTATACTTGTAGATTCAGTCAAAAGATTTGCATCAATTCCTGGATGTGCCACTGCGTGAATAGTGTCCAGCCAATGACTAGATAACATAAGTTTAAAAGTTTAAAATTAAAACAACTACTGAATAAGTTAGTTAGACATGGAAATGCCTTAAGAATGATCATGAAATTGACCAGGGGACTGGCATAAAAAGTATTGAAACTTCAATGGAAGGTAAGAATAAAATATCAGAAGTGTATCAGTAATAGAAATATATTATTCACTATTTATACAGCATGGTAAAAGATGTATAAGAATGTTCCACCAGGAAATATGATTGGTGAATATTAGTCTTTAGTGTCAAAATGTACACATATTTATCACAAATGACGCCGTGTTTTAGATAGACAGCAGTGAGTTATCTTTTATAAGGTAATACTTTGATTTCCAATCTTCCATAATCGAAAAGATGTGTTCTATATAAAGCATTTTATTAAAAAAAAAAAAAAAAAAAAAAAAAAAAAAACTGCAGATTAAATTAAGAAATAAGTTTTCATCCATTTAAGGTGTCTTGGGACTAAGGGTATTTATCTCTTTTTTTGGGTCTTGGGACTAAGGATATTTATCTCTTTTTTTAATGGAAGCTTTGAGAATTTTGTTTTACCAAGTTAACCTAAGGCCGGGGGCACGAGTTGAGGTTTCTCTTCGGTTTCTCCGTTTTTCCTCTCCTATGCAACAAAATGCAAAAGTTGCGCAATAGTATATGACATCATCGCCACAGGGTTCCCAAGAAGCATAGTAGCACAACTTGATTGATTGAAAGTTCGAAACCATGACAACATGCAACTAGCATGTCTGTTTTACTATTGACTGCTTTCAATCAATGTCAATGTGACTGGAAGTGTGGTTTAACAGGGTTAGAAATGCTTCGGTAAATTAATTCAGGTAATGTGATAATTTTGAAAATGATTTGGCCGAACAAGAAATTATTTCAGACTGCCGTGTAAAAGCGAAATTCTTCTTTGGAGCATCAAGGCCTACTTGAATGGAAGTGAGCACTGAAAAACTGCTTAATGAGAAATTACTAATTTAGGTTAGGAACATGAAAGTTGATTTATAGCATTTTATTTTCATCGCTGAAGGATGGAATCTTTCTGTTTAATTTAAATAAGGAAAATAATTCCGATAAGCGACCGTTCTCCGTACGAAGGACACAAGTTGAAAAGCAAAATAGTGTAGCCTTAGGGACTACAAGAAAATAATATATGATTTAATGCCTTTGATTTCAACATAACATTTTAAGCTAAAAGTACAATGGCAGATATATTAACGAATGACTGTTAAATGAATAAAGTCAAGGTACATGTCGAGTGCTTGCTCTTCGTCATAGTTCAACAAGAAACCACTTCGCCTTTCATTCTAAGTTAGTCTACAAAGCTGCCTTTGGTTCCAGTATATAAAGAAAGTGACCATGAGAATCTTGTTAGTTACCGGATTTATTCAAAAAGATTCACGCGCTTACCAGTCAGGCGTATGAGTTCCAAAATAATTTTGCAAATAAACTTCGTCAAAGCAAACTGATCGTCTAAAGGTTGTTTAAATATATAGTGAGTCAAAGTTACAGGATCTGACAGAAATCTAGATTGGTTTTCGAGTGGTATGATCTATGAGTTAAGTTGAGTAAATGCTAGTAAAGTACAAGAATGAAATCAAAGAAAAAAATGTACAGAGCTCAAAGCAAATAATTTATTACAGAAACCGATTAGCTCATGGAAAAACGAATGAGGTCAAAATTGGTAAATTAGAGTGATAATGTTACAGGCGGGGATTGAAATGTAACGCCACGTCATGCTGTGACGTTGTGCGATCTCATTGGCTTTCGGAATTGAGTTTTATCTGTAGTGCTACCATATGCGATGTATAAACGGTCAACTAGTCGTTTTGTACAAAGCTACACTGCAGTTGCTCTGTAATCGGACACCTTCTTGCTGTCAATTACTATCCTAAGTATTATTTTCTAGCAGTATCAGCCATTCATTTTACCATTTCACACAAAGGGCTACTATAAAAGAGGGTCGTAAAGAGTGGGTCAAAAATTACCTTTGATTTCAGGTATATGCTTCGTGTCCATTGGAAAAGCTAAGGTCTTCATGCAAGAAAATGTATTGATGAAATTTTAACATAACGTATATACCGTCACGTAACTTTTTCTGCGCGACAAATTCCCAAAGTTATGATATTACCCAATAGTCCCTTGCGGCCATCTACCATAGGTTTCCGTGGAATGACATTTGTTATCAATGTCAATCAATGTCTTGTTATGGGTATCACGTGGCACAAGACTTTCTACGCATGCTCTTTATTGCTGTTCTAATTTTTTTGAACGTGGACAATTTAGTACAAGGTCGGATACAGGATTTTTCAAGAGGGGGGTCCAAAACTTAGTTACAACAGGGGAAGTGATTTTTGTCGTCATAAGGACAAGACGTAATGAGGGAGAAAACGAGCTGAAAAGGGGGTCGCAGCACCCCAACCCTCCCCTTGAATCCGCCCTTGTAGTATTATTTACAAGTGACTAAAGGATACGATTTACACAACTGATCTGAAAGCGATAATCTGTTCGAAATATTTGAAAGCTACCGAAAGGCGCTTCGAAACTACAGAGTTTACGTATTTTTAACTCCGTTTTCAATACAATTTTTAGACTGAATCTCTACAATCTGCAATCGAATGTCTCGCAGTATAAATGCAAGATAAACAACTGGAAGAGTTTTAAATTTTTAACAGCTGACCATTCTTATGCTTAATCCTTTAAAAACTCAAATCGAAAGGTATATTTGGAGATGTATTAACGAGTGATTTGAGTGAATGAATTATTCATTAACGAGAGCAAGGAACACCTTTTCGAGCGCTTGCCTTTCGTCAGAGTAGTTCACAAGAACGGACAAAGTACATGGGCACGAGTGAACGCTTGCAGAGCGTCTAGTTTAAATAACGTTTGTTGTTGTTGTTGTTGTTGTTGTTGTTGTTTTAGATGATTATCAATGCATGTATTCTATCAATGAGCAATTTATATTGCACCTAACTAGCTTAAATTCTTAGATAAATCACCACATTTTTTTAGTTTAGACATGTTTCGGCATTTCATCTGCCATAAAAATTGTACGGAAGTTGCCAAATAAAATACCGAAAAACTAAAAAAAACATATTTATTATTTTGCCTACTAACAGGTCGCTATTTAAACTAGAAGGGTTAGTAAGATAGCATGTGTAAATATTGCAGTTAAAAAAATAAACAAAATATATAAAACATAAATAACAAGCTTAATTTTTTTAGGAAGTAAAAATGTCGTTTGCAATGATTAATACATTTTAGAGGGCTTTTTTGTTTGTTTGTTTGTTTGTTTGTTTGTCTGTGATTTATAATTGGTTTTTGATCCCCAGTGGTTCTTCGACATTATGCTGTAAGTTTTCAGTCTCAACGTTGAATAACTAAACTATCAATAAATATTTTGTCAAAAGTGAAGGTTTGGGGAGAAAAGATACATATTTTCAAATTCAGAGCTTTATGAATGTCGTCTCTTCCGGTTTCTTTTAATGTTAATTATTTTATTTGCTACTGGACAACATTTTTTCGATGACAGAAAATATCAGCTTTTAAGCCGAATACAATTTGAGAAATTTCAGTTTAATTAACTTCTCAATGTTCGAAATGTTTACAAAAATAAATATTTCGGGTTTGCAACTCTTGCCCATCCATATATTCTTTATATTTTACAGTTTTCGAAGTTCTTTAATAGCTTTCAGTACGGTTATAAACGGTTTTATGTTTTAAGGGGTCAACTTTACATTGTATTGACCTCGCTTCAACGATCTTTAAACAAACGAATTTGTGATTGCATGCTAAGGTGTAACCGGCTAACAGTGATTACAAGAATGCTTAACATCTCTTTCAAAGTTTCAGAGCCGAGTTAGTTAATATAACCTGTACACTCTCATTTGAATAATAGTTATCGTTTGCTTTTATTTTGATTTGATTTTCGTAGCACAGAAACTGACATTATCCCCTGTGCATTTTGAAATTTCTTCGTTTACACGTCTTTTTTCACCATTAGACCTTTCCGAAATTCGCTCGAGTGACCACGAAAAAATGGTTCCAAGACAAGGTGGAGGTAAATACTTTCATATTTTTCACTGTATTTATCAACCTCCGCCTCGTTTTCAAATCATTGTTTCGTGGTAAGCGAATTCGGGAAAGGTCTATTGCATATATCATAATGTCTCTTTTCGCTTGAAAAGACCTTTTCTACAGTCAGGGTACAGAACTGAAGGAAAATGTTTAACCAGTCACGTGTTAGATCATTGATACCCCAATCATGATCATAATTCTTGGTTTTCACCCATTCCTTAAGTAATAAAATAACAAAGGCATGCCAGTAATGTTGGTATACATAATATTAGAGGCTAACGAGAAATTTTTTGTTAGCTGTACACCAGCATTAAGGCTGTGACGTCACGTGAAAACCAATAATAGATAGACTCGGTAACGTCACCATCACCACATGTCGCATCCTCAGCATTGCATGAAGTTTTATATACATAGGAAATCTATTATACTTAGTCAATGCCATAGCTTATGAGCAAATTGTCCGTCAACAAAGATCCTAGACAGTTGGGCGACATTTGTTATACAATATTTTCTACAATGAATTATTTATTTATTTTTATTTCTTTAACACCTGTCTAAATAAGAAGAGCGAATTTTAAATAGTTCGGAAAATATATTGATAAAAATTCAAATACATTGCTAAGAATTTAAAAATAAAATCATTGAAGAAAATACGGCTTCTTTGTATTCTGTTTGTTAATTAATGAGAAATATTTTTTATTGGCTCAAGCAAAAAATTGTTTTTCTTACCACTAACCGGTCAACCTGTGAAACAATTTAAGAAGTTTTGTTTTGAAGCTATATACTTATACATAAATCATTGGTTTTGCTGTCTCAAATCCTTGGACTAGAAAGAAAGAGGTTTTGCAGTGACTGCTAAAAATATCGTGTAGAAAAAAACTACATTATCGAAAAAAATGGAGAGTATAGCAAAGAAAAAAAGTAAGAAAAACTCCCATCATAGGTTTGTAGTTACTTTCAAAGTTTTTTTTTTTTTTTTTTTTTTTTTTATTTCGAACTTTTTAACTTCAGTTAAAATCACAGTAAAAACTTGTTTGAAAGATTTTTAATCACTGTACAGAAGAAGAAAATTAACAGCATTCAAACATTTTTGAAAATGGAAAGTATTATCAATCTTATATATTTAGTCAATCCAAGCTTTTGATCTAAACAGCCATCGTCAGAGTACAATGTTTCTAATGCAACTTTTGAACGAATTTCTTATAATACTTTTAAAATTACGGCTATCGGCATTCGGCTTTCGTGTCTTTGAAACTAATAATGAAGTAACACAAATACATCGTATCATCGCATAGAAAGTTAGCATTTGGTAGATGCATGTTTTCCTTTCGAAAATGGGTCGTTGTTTTTTAAAACATTCGTTTGTATACCAGACTTATTCGATAGAGATTAATAGGTGGCTGAGGAATGGCTTCAAATGTCTTAGGTGGAAGTGCGAGTATTTTAATTTTGCAACCACCATTACTACCCATTGACTGTTATTTTATATGACAAGGACCGTTATTACAAAAGGTAACCTGTTGGAGAAAGTTAAGCAGTTAATCTTTAAGAGACACTGAGGGCAAACTAGCCATTCCTCGGCCCCGCACAAACTATCTCAAGAACAGCTTTGGCTATAGTAGCGCGGAGCTGTGGAATAGCCTTCCAATCGGGTTACGAGTAGCGAGTTGCTGTAACATTTTTTAAACATAATTATATTAAATTCTGTACGGCTCTCACGGAAAACAGGTATAATCTATATTATTTAGTATTGTTTATACACAATGTTTATAGTTTTTAGTCTATATATTTGTAGTAGATTAGTTATAGTAGTTTTAAGTTTATGTAAATCCTGATGAGATCTACCATAGGGACCGTATTTGTTAAAAGTTATTTTACAAGTTCACTTAACCTACACATAAAAAAGTTTAAAACTGTTTTAACTTTATTTATGCTTGCTCAAATAGATCGATAGAATTGTCAAAAGAAAGGAAACCGTTAACGAGAGTTGCACTGGAGACACATAGCAACCATACTTGCTGAATAAAAAGTAATTTTACTAGTTAACGAGCACTCCTTAAAAAAAGATTTCACTATATTTTTGCTTGCTCTAAGCGATCGATAGAATGTGAAAATTTTAAAACTTTCAACATTTTTGTTTGCACTATGAAGGTATAGACATCTCTTAGAAATTCAAGCCAGCAGGCCTAAAAAGAGGCTGGACTAAGTGTTTGAAAGTGACGAAGTTTTTTCTTTTATTTATTTCTTAACTTAACTTTTTATTTTATATTTATCGCGATTTCTAATATTGAAAAATATTTCAAGAAAATGTTTGTTTTCTTTAGCTTTGCTTTCCCAGACGGCGATTATCATTAATTGGTTTCTCATTTAGGATGAAATGAAGAAAACATCGAAATCCACTGACACGGGGGTTCTACATTCTCGTACCCAGAGCTCCTCGGTCTCGTTCCTCCCCGAAGTAGATCTGGTAACTGCCGTTTTTTCCTCGATGCTGATTAGTCCAAAAACTCGCGCATGCGTGAAAATTCAAAAGTAATTCTCATCTGTGATTGGATGAATTTATTATATGCTCAGAACCTTTTTATTTTGAACGTTTCACGCGTAAAGACAGCTGTCTAAAATCTCAAGGGCTCTGATATAATGGCTGACAAGAGTGATTTAGGAATTCAAGATAATACAGAACTTCAACAGCTCTTAACGGCAAAAGTTTGTCAAATATTACTGCAGCATTCGGTAAGCAAAACAAGGAGGTCTTTATCTTTATCTTTGGAACCTTTCAGGCTATTTTGTTCTCATTTTCGTAAGTTTTAAGCCGTTGGAATGTTAGCTTCAGTATCAAAAATTACAGATTATAAATGTTTCCAATAAATTTTACACTTGAAGCAATAAATCATGAATCAAATGTCAGTCTTGTATTATTTTTGTATTGTTTAGGTAAATAAGCAGTATTAGATTTTCGCTACATGACCAATTTACCAAGTGTAATTAATGTATGTGTGAATTAAAAACCGATAAATTCCTTTTTAAAAAGTTTACATGCATATAGTTGTTGTTTCGATTTTCAATGAAGTAAAATTCATACAAGGGACAAGTGAAAGCTAATTTACTTTTATTATTCATGTTTATCATTTTGAAAGATATAGATTGATATTTCTTTTAAATGGGACTGTATAGTGCAAATGTATATAGGAAATAAGGACAGAATGTGGCTTAGAGAGGGAAAGACCTTAATAAAGTGACTTAAAAGTGTTTTTCATTCTATATTTTACTTTTCTGCAAATTCTCACTCAAGCATCTACATCTCCAAGACAGTCAGATTTGGTATTTGTTTGGCTTTGGATTAATGTTTATATGTAACAGCAGAACTGTATACTGATGTAACTAACATACATACATACATACATACACTAAGCCTTCCCAGCTAGAGAAATCCCCTTTGCTTTTGTTTGCATATCTGAAAGTATCCTCACCTTATGTATCTAACAGTCCAGCAAGTAAACATATACAAAATTTAGATATTGCATGAACACAAGAGAGTATGAAGTAAAATATATTAAATGTATCTAAACAAAAAGTAATCTGGTTATAAACCATTCTTATTTACTTGCAATTCAGAGATTGATTTTGGCTCATCAAACAAACTAAATTATGTTAATTAGAATCATTTCTGAACCATTTATTAATAGTATTTATCACGTAAGTGTATTGCCCAAGTGGATAACAATTAATTATGGTTTAAAATGCACTGGAAGGTAACAGGATGTTTAAGTCTCAAAATGACATTATTCCACTTTGAGCTACAAAACTAAAAGTTCGGCTCATCCTTCAATACATGTTATAATAAATACGTATTATGAGTGGTCGGTTTTAGAAAGTGACACTGAAACACAAATCAGAAAAACATTTGGTATAATTTATAAATATTTATTTGGTATTTATTACCCGACCCGTATCTCATAGCCAGCTGTAGCTTAATCTTTGAACAGATTCAAGAATATATTTCTCAGTATGTAAAAAACAAAAACCTGCAATGTTCATTGGCTTTAAAGCATTTTTGAATGTATTGCCAGTTCACAATTGAACATTTAAAAAAAAATAAAAGAATCAAGTCCATATCATTTCCATGGCGTAAAACTTACGAAAATGAGAACAAAATAGCCAGAAAGGTTCCAAAGATAAAGATAAAGGCCTCCTTGTTTTGCTTACCGAATGGTGCAGTAATATTTGAATTTTTTTTGCCGTTAAGAGCTGTTGAAGTTCTGTATAAATTCATCCAATCACAGATGAGAATTACTTTTGAATTTTCACGCATGCGCGAGTGTTTAGACCAATCAGCATCGAGGAAAAAACGGCTGTTACCAGATCTACTTCGGGGAGGAACGAGACCGAGGAGTTCTGGGTACGAGAATGGGGGGTTCTATCGTAAAACATTGTTAACGCGCGTCTTACGTCTCAACCTATCCGCTATTTTGAATAGTGTCTCGTGGTGTCTTCATCTTCAAAATTTTGAAAATCTTCAGAAACTAAATTATAACCGTTTAAAATGGTTTGTAGCTCTCTTGAAAGTCATTGAATGCATCAATACCTGCAAAAAATCATATCAAAGCATTATATTTTTACTAGAAGTACAAATAGTTTGATCGCAATACGATCAAGCTATTTGTACTTCGTTGTTTTCTAAACACATCACTCTCTTTCTGTCTGCAGCAACAGCAAAACAGCGATTCAAAGCAAAACCAGGAACAGGTAACTTGAATTGAGTAAATTCTTTATTCTCGGGTAATGTATGGTTTAACTCTCGTTGATTATTGTTCGGGTCTGGGTTCGGATCAAATTTGAAATAAAATGGCTTTCAAAAGATAATTTATCCTTGGATCTTCTGGTTAGCAAATTTCGGGTTGGATAAGGAACTTGAGGAGTCCATCTTGGCATTTGTGTGAATTTTACTTGCTATAAAGATTTTCCTTCCGAGATTAGATAGAATAGAACCATTTCAGCAATGTTCTCTAGTTGTTGTAAGCTTAAAACAACAAACAGAATTGTATTTCATGTTAAGCTCGAAATGATATGAGAACCGTAACAATTATTATTATTAGGTTTGATAGTATTATTCGTTATCAGAAGCAAGGCATGTTTCCGTATGAAACTGCACTAAGGTTCGGTTCGCATTGAAGAAGAATCATCCTAGAACTAGGATCTTTCTTGCAGGCGAATCAGTCTTGCGCTGAGTGGGAAATTCATGAGGAAAGAGGTTTGAAATCTCTGGCTCTAGGACCTTCTCTCCTCAAAACAGGAAGATCGTACTGCTCTGAATAATATCTAGTACCTAAAAGAAGCCTGTATGTAAAAATTAAGCGATAAATGTATAGATATAAGTTGAATCGCCTGCAAGGGTGATTCTTGTTCAAGGATAATTTTCCTCCCATGTAAGAAGGCCCTTAGACCGGCTCGCTTGATGTGTTTCAGATTCAAAAGCAAATTCTATGGATGTGTTATATTTTCCCTAAACATTTAAGCTTAATTTGTCATACAACATTGCTCCATTGCATTCTTTCATTCTATAATTCTTGCTTTCATGTATATTATATACGGTTAGTAAGATATCTAATTGCCATATCTAAGTACCCCGCTCTATAATATTTATGTTTAACAAAGGAAAACTTATCCTTTTATGGTATGCACCCCCTTATGTAACCCTACAATATCAATTTTCAGAAGAGAAGTTATATATAGCCAAGTTTAAGCCCTGAACCAAAAGTACAATCACTTTACAAAACTAAGAACGAGAAACCAATTTGTCATGATTTACCACTTAATATAATATTTCGGAGGTCATCCGACCACCATCATCATCAGACTTAAACTGATATTATATATTTAACAATCACTTTACTTTTAAAAGACCACATAATTTAGAGTTCTATTTTGTAGGTTTAAATCCTACTTTAGGAGGACTGGAATTCTCATAGATCTTCATCCATGGCTTTTTTAGTTTCCAAAAGGTTACTTTATCGTGTCCTCGATTCTTGATTCTTAATCAATTAATTTTAGTCGCTAAAAGATGGATCTAATTTGTTAAACTAAACTACCAAAATAACCAAGAATGGATCAATACGTAATTTGACATTATTTGATGACGTTTTAAAACAAACAAATTTAGAGTGATTACAATAAACTTATAAACCAAAATTTAATAGTCAGTGTCTGACAGTTGAAATTCAACAGAAGAAAACAATGGAATTACAGTCTACCAATGTCTATCAGGCTAATATCTGTTGCACGGGTTTATTGCCATACCTCTAGCTACATTTTATGAAATGCTAAACAAACGAAACGGACAAAATTTAAACAAGACGTTGACATTTTTCTTGTTGAACCAGACTTTCCTTTTAAAATGAAAATTTTCTTCAACGAACAACAACATGGCAGCCTGAACTTGTAATCAACAATTCCCTCCCCTCGCATTTAAAAAAAAAAGAAACTTAAAATAAAAAACGTTAAATTTAAGAAACATGTGCATCATTTTAGACTTAATTAAGATATAACAAATATAGACATGTTACCTATATCTTGTAAACTCATAACATTTGACATAAATTAAAAGAATCGGACTGCTTTTCATGCCACACATGGATGAAGACACAGAGAGTGGAAAACAACATGTACCTCAATACATACATTTAGTGTAAACTAGTGCAAATATAGAGGTTCAGAAAGACAGAAGAAATTAAAATAATCAGACTGTTCTTTATTCTATATATAAATGGATGAAGGCACAGTCAATGGTAAAATTGGGAATAAAATAACATTTTTTCTAGATAAAATTCAACAAGAGATAATTCCTCAAATAGTTTTAGCTTTTATTAATAGCAAAACCAATTTGATTTACGTAAAACAGTGTTCAATACATAGAAATAGAACAAAGTATATATTGTTTGAGAAAAAACAAAAATGCTATTTGTTTTTTCTACCTCAATATATATATATACACACACACACTCACACTCACACTCAACTAACTACAAAAAAAAAAAAAAAAAAAAAAAAGACATATAAGATGTTACAACAAAAAATAGATAGGTATTAATCAGGGGATGTCTCCTAGTTTAATAGCCTACATTTTATACATTGAAAGCATAATGTACTTATGTATTAATCATTTCTCATGTTTGTAAGCTGCAGTTTGCAGTCCGTAAAACACCTCCACACAGTGTAAAATTGGCCTAAAAAGCCAGTTGGGACCTCCTTGAATGTATGTAGGTATTGATAATTACGTTTTAATCACATCAGGATAATTTCTTTCGCTGTTTTGAAGACATAGAATGAATAGAACCTTTTTGAGGTTAGCGTGTTGGCATATATCAAAACAGTCATTGACTTCCGCAATCTCAGTCTTTGGGGCCAAACGTATGAACTATATTGCTAATTATTTCATATATTTGTTATTTTGCTACTTTTTTTATATATGACAAGATTCTTGCAATTAGGTAGATATTGTGTATATTGTGTAGGTAATAATAATTCGTATTACATGCATATATTTCGTTTACACTCATGTTGTTCAAGGTCTTGTAAGAGTATATATTGAAAACTGAGTTGAGTGAAGTTCAAGATTTAATGTTTAAATATAACATTTAGCTTCTAGTATTATATTCAGAAATTGTATAAGAAGATCCATGACAGGTTGGCGCTAAACTATTATTCAGTGCTTTTAAAACTAATACAGTTTGAATGTCTAAGACTATGGAAGTTACTAGATTTGCCTGCTTTCTCTGGAAACGATTCAGACGACTCGTTAGATTGACTTAATAAAATAGATTGCAAATATCTCCCATATACAAACTAACTTCTTAGTGCCATATAATTCTTCAATTTTGTCAGAATCACTCAAAAATCAAAAATATAAGAAAATGCCAAATATCTGTGGAACGGTATTTAAAGTGGCAAAGGATAAGAAATTCTATAATTTCCTTTTACAATTAAATTAAATGTTCATATTCTGTTTACTAGCATCAAGTCCCAATGCGAACCTAATTATTGCACATCCTAGCATTTATAATGCGGGGATTCCCCGCAACCGGTATTTTAGCATTTGAATACGTCATCACTTTTTTAGCACCTTGTGGAAGAAAACATCTCTGACGTCTGAGTTTTTTTCCTTAGATTTTTATGTGACTTAGATTGTTGGACATACGAACTTGATAAAATTTCATGAATATTACCTTAAATACTGAGCGACTACTAACAAAAATAGAGCTAAATGCGAAATCGATACAAACAGTATATGACGGGCTCTTGGCAGGTAATGCGTGACATTTTAAAATTTGTCTTCGTGGCTCCAAAAATGCTAAATTTTAAAAGAGCATACCAAAAATTAGAGAAAAATAAATAAATATTTAGAGCAGTTTTGGTGAATAGCGCTGAAGTAATATGCGATCAAGTTTGGCTTTGGGCTTTTCATCATGATCAGGAAATGTTTTTTTCATTGGGCATCATCTTGCCAAACAAACAATGTTGCCACACTTTTCTTTCTAAAAAAATACAAATGAAATCACTCATAACCTTGGCGTAATTCGCCAGAATGGCTTTGAACTTTTCATTTTTATAAATTTTAGTGTGGTCTTTTCAAATATTTGAAATGTTTGAATAAAGTTGATTGGAGACACCAAGACAAAAATAAAATTGTCACGCAATATCAAGGCGCATTGTTTTTTCCTTGAGAGATATGTATTAGTAAGTAAACATTATAAACTTCTTCTTCAAACTTATTTATTCGACTTCTAGAAAAATCGAAGGTCAGTACGATCATCAGCCTGTGACAACTAACAATCGAGACGCTTTTCTAAGTTCTCTTTATATATAAACTTTTGACATGTGAAAACTTGGTAGGTTTCCTTTATTATATTTTTAGAATTCAGATGTATTTTATTATTGTGGCTTTAATTTATTTTCAAAGTCATGGAAGATTATTAAGATACGGCATCCTGACAAATAAAGCGTTAGCTTTGAACTTGTACAGACATATACCAAAAAGGTCCCATTTAAGTCACGATTCATTTACTGCACTTGACGGCATGGGCCAAAACACATCCTAACTTATATCTAATTTATATCAAATATTTGGGGTAGAACTAATAGAAAACCAAGTATAGTTAAATGAGCATTCTTCATAGAAAGTTTAAGTTTAAAATTTTACTTGTGGTTTAAATTTTCAAGTTTTATTTTAATGCTTGTAGATTCAGTCGAATGATTTGCATTCCTTAATTGATATGCCACTGCGTGAATAATGATTCCAGCCAATGACTAGACAACAGATAAGTTTAAAAGTTTAAAATTAATATAACTACTGAATAAGTTAAATGAACACGAAAATATGTCTTAGGATTGATCATGAAACTCACAAGAGGACTCAGATAAAAAGTATTGAAACTTTATTGAAAGGTGAGAATAGAATATCAGAAGTGTATCAGTAATAGCATTTTTACTTCACTTTTCATACAGCATGGTAAAATATGTATAAGAATGTTTCACCAGGAATATGATTGGTGAATATAAGTCTTAATACCTATCAAAATATACACACATTTACACACATTTATCACAAATAACGCTATGTTTTAGATAGCCAGGAGTGAGTTATCTTTTATAAGGTAATACATTGACTTCAAACTTCTATAATCAAATGATGTGTTGTATATAAAGCATTTTATTAATTTAAAAAAGAATGCAAATATTCATATAGTTTTAATCCATTTAAGGATTCTTGGAGCTAAGGGGATTTTTTTCTTCCAACTCTATACATGGAAGCTTTGACAACCAATATATTTTTTTTGATAAACCAGAATCCGAAATCCCTCAAAGTAAATCACTCAAAATCCTTTACCAACTCATTTTCAACTCATATACATCATTATGCATTACATGATCATTTTAAAAGCTCCAATAATGTTAATATATTTTAA